>VZTJ01004517.1:591041-605594 GCA_013397795.1 Orthonyx spaldingii
GGGTTCTGTTTTTTTTGTTTTTTTTTCTTTTTTTTTTTTTTTTTTTTGGCTGCCGTTTTGGCTGTAGGCATTACTTTGGTTACAAGGAGAGCAAACCCTACTGTCTTTCTCAGAACATTCCTGCATATTCTCATTCACTGAAATTTAATAAGTATTTCTATTCCCAGGAAGAGAGAAAAAAGTGTTCTTTAAAGAGAATTTGGACTACTGCTCTTCACTCTGCCAGATAGCACATCAGATTTAGGACGGAAGGTCAAAGTGATGCAGCTCTGAAAACTAACAGATCTCCCAGTGCTGCTCTGTGCATTTCTGCAGGGGTAGTAGTCTGAGGGCAAGTCACAGATATTTGAAATTTACCCCAGATCATCTAACATGTTTCTGCACTGGGTTTGTCATTACCCTCCTCAACACAGGAAAATCCTGCTGGATTATGAGATCGTTATTCTATGAATCAAAAGTACTTCCCAAATGAAGAAGTAGTTATGGATTGCTTGACCATTTTTGCACTCAGTGAAAATATTTACCATCTGCATTAGGTTATTTAAGAGACAGATTTCATGTTGGTTTTACTTGGACAGCAAAGATTGGCAGGATGTTTATATAAAAGTATTTAAAACAATGTTATATTTTGTAAATTTGCCTTCTCCAGACTTCCATCTTCACTAAGGTACATTTTATTTCATATTTTTTATGCCATCAGGCTTAAATGTAAAATATATCTCAAAATCTTCTAATATTTGTGTTAAAATTGACCTACTCTAATACATCAACAATATCTAAATATACCATGATTCTTTGGCTCTGATTTCCAAAGCAATTCAGTTTTCTTGTTTTGTTTTTTTTTTTTTTCTTTTCTTTTCTTTGAACATTATCTCTTAACACATTTCCCATTAATTTATGAGTTATAGCTAAGTATTTTCTATATTACCAAAGTCCATGACATTAAAAGCCACTATAACGAGGCTCAATTACTTTGGAAATGATAGTATCACTTTACACATATGGAAGACTAAACAGAAGGAAGCACTACATTGCACCTTGTTTACAATACCATTTTAAAGCCTTTTGTTTAGTTGGGTTTTTTTGTCCTGAACATGAAGGCCCAACACATTAAAGAAATCACTGGAACATTGTCTAAATACCATTTTGCTCTCTTAATGAATTCACAGGAGACCAAAGAGAAAGTGGAGCATCTCATTTTAGGTTCAACAGTGTTTTAGAGCACTCATTATAAAGCTGTCCAATACGAAATTATCCTTCATATAAGGCATTTTGGACTAAAATATATTTACCTTCTTATTACTGAAGCCTTTTTCTGTCAGTGTTTTATGCCACGAAAATAGGAAGAAGGGAAAAAACAATCTGTCAATAGATAACTACTATTTAGAAAAATTTGTTGTCCTAGAGAATTCCAAACAGTTGAGTTTCCTGTTTGAAGGGTAATTTGTATTTCTGAAATGTGATAAATTCTGAATAAACAAAAGACCTCTGTGGATTTCCAATTTATGAGTATATTATTAGAGCATATATTACATAAACTTAGCAACAATTCTCTGTCTTTCTTGCCAGATGAACATTCAGACACTGAGGCATTTATTTATTGAAAGAAGAGGTCTCCTAATCAGACTTCTTGTTTACAGAAGTATCACAAGAATGGGAACTTTAAAGCAAAGACAGCCATTTTATCCCAAGACCTTTGTCCCAAATATCAGTAGCAAGTACCAAGGAAACTTCTTTTGCAGTACTGCTATTACTTCAGCTTTTTCATTATTGCTGCAGGAGTTTGCATATCTGTAAAAGCACAGTATGTAAGGACTTCATCCTGCGTCCTGGTGCATGTGGATTCTCTTTGTAAGGAAACAGCTTTTGCCCTAAGTGCTCTACAGATCCAGCATTCCCTCATGCATCATTTGGAAGACGTGACCTGACCGCCAGCCAAGGCAATAGCAAGGCAGTGATCAGTCTGAAGTGAGCAAACCCACTCGATAGCCAAGCTGCTCAGCACATGCATGGGTAGGACACATTTTCCCTTAGAACAGTTGCCCTTTTACTTTTCATGTAAAAACCAGCACAACCATCTCCTTTTTCAATGTGGTTCAATGGCTTTTAAGATGGGATCTGAGAACAGCTACAGGCTGTGGGCTGGCAGAGTCACATCTTTGCAATTTTTTTATGGAGATTTTACAATTTTTCTAGCCAATGTTGTACACTTACCAGTTTTGCTAGATCTGGATGCCTGCAATGCCTCTGCTTCTGACAACCCCATGGTTTTCTTTCCCAAGTCAGATGATTCTGCTGACAGAGGGAATGGACTTGTCACAATAATGAACAGTATTCTTTTACTCACCAAAGCAGTCCTGGGTGGTGCACTGCCAGCAGGCACCAAAGATCTTCCTCAGAAACGTGAACTGCTGGAGCAGATTGGCACAGGCACTGGTCAGCACCTTGCTTGTAGAGGGGGGCAAGCTCATGCTGTGGCTTTGAACAGGCTGGCTGCACTTATGCTAATGTTAATTACAGAGCAACAGGCTGGTAAGAGAGTTCAAAAAGACTACTCAAAAAATTGAGACCTATAAGAAATATATTTATAAAAACTGATAACAAGGTGGTGGCTGGAAAAGAAGAGCAAAAATGCAGAGCTAACTTTTGATATCTCACATTTATAAGAAATAAAGGCTCATATTGCACAACTGTAAGTTAGAAGTTCTCTTCAGTATCCCTCTGAAACAGTTTTTGGGTGGATTTTCTGGCTTTGCTGTGTCCTGCTGTAGTTTCATATTTCTTCTGAAAATAAGAAGCAACCCAATGAGAGGACTTTAAACCTTGAGGAGGAGCCAAAGCTGGAGTTTGATGGGATAGTAGGTCATACTGTCAGAGGCTGAGAGTCTCACAAGTTGACTTGTTTGAAAAGCTGATTGAAGAAGACCAATTTAAACTGACATTTGTGCTAGGAGAGGTCTTGCAAAGCCCTAGCACCAGAAAGAAGACACAGATGTGAAGGGTCAGGAATGTGGTTGTGAGGCCATAGAGGAAAGTGAAATCTTGGATATCAGAAAGCAAAAATGATGAGGTCAAGAGCCATGTAGAGGTGGGATGTTGCAGAGGAGGAAAAAAATCATGTATAAGCAGATTGCAGGGGGTTTACCCTCTTGACTAACACTTGTTTATTGATGCCTGATATATTACACTTACAAAGACAAGCATTAAGGACCAGCAATAAATTTCCCACCAAATCTGAAGCTAGAATATGGTTTCCATTGCTAAATTAGGAACTGAAGGCAAGGTTCTTAATTATCTTCCTTTTTTTTTTTTTCGTGCAGCATGAAGAACATGTGCTGCAACAGCTGACCTCCACAGAACTAGGTAAACCCAGAATTAGGAAAAGGATCTTCTTGTTGTTCATAATTTTTATTTTATGACTATGTTTCCTGTTCTTCTGTACCATAATTCAAACTAGTTTTCCACATTTGCTATCAATTGGGAGGCAGCAGTGCCCTGGCATTTCATTGGCAGACTAGTTAGATGAGGAGAAATAAAATTTTATTTCAGCTGTAGGCATAAGTCTTCTCTGCATTCTCCTACCACCACCACTTTAAATTCCTTGACGTTTATTAATGTTCTCTACTTTGAAGTAAGCTATTTGAAAATATACTAAATAATATATTGCTTTTTTTATATATAAAGTAATTTGCATTCATGATTTCCAGCAGAGCTGTAATACCCTGGTATTTTTCAAAAACACAGAGACACAAGAATCAAATGTATTTGCAGAGGTGATGTGAAGTAGCGCTGTATGCTGTCCTTCAGTTTGTCTGCTTAATGCCAGTACTCAGAAAGACAAGCTTTCACAGTGGGACATATGAAAAGTCCTAGGATTTAAATACAGCTTAAGACTTTGAATGAAAACTGCAATACAATATAGTCAGTAAATACTTTTTCCAAACCAAGACATTTCATATACATATTGTAAGTACCAAGCAAATAAGCAAGAAAAAATAATTGCTTATAACCAACACAAAAAATAAAATGACCACGGCAGAGATTTCAGTAAATGTAATTCCATACCTGAAGACCCATATGTCTTTTGACAACTCAGTTAAAATTAAGAAACACAGGTGTAAATGATGACATTTATACAGACCAGCAATGGGAACAGAACTTACTACATGAGAAATGTTGACAAATGTTTGCAACGTCCAGACCAAATAATTCTCTGGATCCTGTTTTGTAGGTTTGTAAGCACTTAGCACCCCACATCAATAAAACACATGAGATACTTTGCACACTAATGCCCAGTTTTTCTTTTAAGTGATATTTAATTTTATTCCTCTGCATTTTTTATTGAGTTGGGCCAGCAAAAGAGAAAGCACAAGTAATATGCTCTATATGTTGTCAGACTTTTAATCTTTTTTGCTGCAACACATGAAGTAAAATCCTCTGTTAGAATGATCACTACATTGACAGACATTAAGGGTTATACTTGCCCAAGACATACCAAATCATTACTATTCTAATAAATTTCAAGACACAATTTTAAAATTCCTTTTCTTGTCTTGCACTGGTTTTGGTACCACTTCACATTCAGAAACTAACACTTTTGCCTTCAATAAAATTTCAGGAGCTTGAAAAATGACTGCTGGGTATGCCCAGCTATTTTTTTCCTCTCCTGCACTGCATACCTGGGTATCTGCATCACAGGTAAAGTGTGCCAGGATGCATGTTCTTTATCTTCCAGACCTAGAGCAGCAATCTGTCATGAACACACAGGAGACAACAGGAATATTGCAATGCTAGGAAACAATGTCAGAGAAAAATGCAGTATTTGTGCCCTTTCACACCTTCTCTACCTTTTCATTTCTAGTTTTATTGCTTAACTGAGAAGTTAGGCATGTCTCCAGGCTGTGAAAAATCACAGATTTAAATATTTCCAGTGCCATTGACTCAGCAGGGGAACATCCCTAGAACTGTTTATACAAACAAACAGAATGACTTTAATATACTTCTTTGTTAATACAAATTTAGTAATACAAATAATGACACCATATATGGGTCATTGTAATATGGTTTTTTGTTTTTCTTCCTGCATTTCTGTCCATTCTGTATTTTATATGCCTAACCATGGAAAATCATTTCTAAATTTGTTTGATCTGTATTAAGACTTTGTAGGGTCATGCTTGATTTAACACAATTTATTGTGACTTTTCCTGCTGAGTTTAATCATAGCAAGATGCAGATTTCTTTCTGCTCATGGTAAAATTCAGCACAGCCAGATTTCTCCCAGGCTTTGCACATCTGTTTTGCTAATCTATATTCTGCAGAATGACAAATACAAGCCATGTAAGTCATACATTTTGCTGACTCCAGTGAATATACGTGAAACACCTGAAGTACTGCGTGACAGATAAAAGTCAAAGGAGTTTTTAAAGCCTAAGATGGTATTGGTTCTATAAATATTTGTATGTTAATGATTGCCAGCCTCTGAAGACTTGAAAGAAACTAAAGAGATTTATTCAGGTCCCTGCAGGATTAGATACCCAGCCAGATCCTCATTTCTATTATTTTGTTCTCTGGAAGCACTAACAGCCAGAAAGGCTGTTAAGTGGGGCTGGTCACAATTTGGTGGGAGACGTATTAGTCCTTGGAGCTAAAGTTTCTCTGTAGCACTCTGTGAAAACACAGGACTTTGTTTAAATTTTGATACTGATCAGACTAACATGGAAATAGCTTGGAGAATCATGCAGCAACCAGGAATTCAGATCAGAATGGGCCTTGTCCACCACTTGATTGAAATAGGCAACATTTAATTTCAATTTTCTTAATGGGCTTGTTTCATATATAGTAAATATCCTACTTGTAATATTCAGGTCTATAGATATCTCCATGCTTCATCTTCAGATTGAATGAAATTGAATGAAATATTAACTTAGATCTGCTTTGTCATGTGAACTGTGAAAAATATTGGAATGGGGAGCAAAACAAAAACGAAAAATTTTCAACCATATACAAAAACCTCTTAAAAAACTTCAGAGATATTTTTGTTTCTTTCTTTTATCTCTTCTAGATTTACTTGTTCATTTGCTTCATTATTATTCTCTATGGCTTTGAAATGTTCATTTGGGAAGGTCAGTTTTATCATGATGTCAATCACTGAGATTGTAACTTTTGTTAAAAATTAGAAGATTTGTTATGTGGGATCTCTCTTAAGAAGGATTTCAGAATAAGCATCTGTCCAATTTCTTCCACAGAAAGATAAGTGATGAAGACAACAAAGTGCAATTATTATTGAAGCTTTTAAATAGTTTGGAATGTCTTTTATTACTGTTCTGTATCACTTTTAAAAATGCAGCAGTACCAGCTAAATGAAACTGAATTACTTAGGTTAATTTATGGAATCTCTACACAATTATACTGCTAACAAATACTGAGGACAATTTATACATCCTCCTTGATTCTATCCCCTACTTTATTAATCTCTTTACATCCTCAATAGGTCTTATGGGCCTCAGGGTTTGTCGGATTAAAGATTAGCGGGTGTTTTACCTACAGGTTTTCTGGAAATGAATAATTAAAAACAATATGCTCACATGAATGTAGCTTTCAATTATTACTTCATGCACACTAATTTTTCATCTGTTTACCCCATGCATCTATTTGGTTTCAATATAAGCCTGAGGGTACTAAGTAACACTTTCTGGCTTTTTTCCTCTTGTATTAGCATCATCCATTAATTATCTACACATTTTCTGATACACACCATGTCCTTTCCCTCCCACATGTACACAGAGACACGCTAAATTTCTTAAAACATCTTGTTTCAGCATCTCAATGACAGACCCCTTTCATGTAGCACCCTATGATCACTGTCTTCCTTACAGCTATAAAACCTTTGGGTTTCTTGTTCAAAATTCTTACACAGCACCTGCATTTTAGAATAGGTTGCTTTTAAGCACTACTCCTTTTAGTGTGAAAATAAAAGAAACTAAAATACAAGCTTTGGAAATCTATCCTTAAAAATATAAAGTGTAGTGCCTCTAGCCTATGACTGTGAGTAAGTAAATGCTGAGAATACTCTGGGCTGGCTGAAAAATATCATATGGCAAAAGAAAAATCTTGGTTAATCCGTTCTTTTTAAAATCTATTTTAAATTGGTTAAAACCAATATGGGATTTTTTATCCAATATTGCCTAAAGAGACTGTACACTTTGCAGAGTTCAGAATTACCTCAGGCAATTCATGATTTTGCCCAAATTATTATTTGTTGAAAAACTAAAATGCTGCATTGGAGGATGCTTAAACTCAAACAAAACTGTTTTATTTTCTTAAACCAAATCACAATATCCCCTCTGAGTTTACAATTTCTTCTTGGCTGCATCGCTGGTCACTTGAGGTTTGGGTGGATCATCTCTTCATTTCAGGTCTGGCCACATCCTTTGCCAGGTGCCTCCCTCTGTCCTCATGCTCAGCTGATGTGATGTGTCACAGGTCATGAGGTCAGCTGAGAAGATGAACAGGGAGAGCATTATGTGCGGTAGATTTCATGGGAGAACAACTGTTGAGGAAACAACAATTTATTGGAGAAGAGTTAAATGATAAGTGAACCTAAAATAATTTTTGCTTAAGTTCCATCAGACAACTAAACAACCAAAATTATCATTTCAGTTCCAAAACAGCTGAATTAGCCTTTATAGGAAGCAACACAATGAGATGTTTTGGGGAATAATTTTGGGAAACTTCTGTTTTTCATCATTATTTAGAATAGAAACAAGTAGCAAAATTTTCATGCAGTAAGGATTTTAATTTTTTGTATTCCCTGATGTTGATTTTTCCCAGATATTTCAAATGATTCTTTCCAAAGGAAAATATAAAATAGGTCTGTTTTTAAAACTAGGGGTTTTTGTTACCTTTCATATGCAACTATGTTTTTACTTCCCAGTAAAATATTTATTGGAGTTTTCCAGAAAACTGAAGTATCAGGAAATATGTATGGCAAACCCGTATATGTTATGTGGAAATTTAATATAAATTGAGAAGTTGGAACTAGGTGAACTTTATGATCCCTTCCAACCCAAGACATTCTATGATGCTGATTAATTCATTGTATTGTAAATATACTATTAGCATAATTTATGTTAAAACAAGGAAAAAAAGTTCAGTACTAATTTCTCTTGAGTAATCTATCTTATATTAAAACTTTTCTTAAAGTTTAAAAGAAAATGCTGCCCTAATTAGTGGTAGTCAAACATTGTATCATCTAAAAATTAGTTCCATTTGACTAACCATCTAAACTACTTTGCACTTACCTGAAATTTTTATGAAAATGTCAAGCAGAAAGTCTTGTAAGACATTTTTTGTGGTTTGGTTTTGGTTTTCTTTCCTGAGTTATAGAATCCTTAATTTTGGTGCTTTTAGAAATAACAGTCTTTTCATCTGTGATAAAAACAAACCAAAATACACACACAAGACAAAACCCCTAAAACCAAAATAATGCAAAAGAAAACATAACTGAAGTTCAAGACTCCCATGTCCAGTATGCATGTGCCTTCATTTCCATTTTCAGTTAAGCATATGATAGAGAATTTGAAAATGCTTTGAAGTTTGTTTAAAGTTTAAGTTTTGGGTACCGTTTTGAATCATGGCACTCACAAACTTTGTTGTACAAGTTTATAATATTTGGGGAGTAGATTTTACATCTAAAGTCTCCAAAATTCCTTGATGTCAAGTTATACAAAGAGGAAATAAATTTCATCCATTTTATCCATCTCACAATTGAACAAAATTGTGCTCACTCTTCCCAGGAAGTCCCTATGGAAAACATGGGAATAAGTATGTTGAGAATGAATTTGATTTGAACTAGCTAAAATAAAAGAAAATCTCCCTTCACACATTTCTCTGGAGATGACATGGGAAAAGAAATTCAGAGCTATATGGACAGTATTTTCAGAGTCATCCCTTCTGTGAATGGTATGCCTATAACTATCTGTCCTACTAACACTTTCCTTGAAATTCTGGAATTTAAGGAGTTACCACCAGCCTCTTTGCTTCTAGTCTGATAAATTATGAACCCAAAGAAGTCAATAAAATGTGATTTAGACCATGTAATCTCACCCATATACAAGCAATACAAACCAGTCCTATCTAGATGGATCAAACCTAGTTCCATGAAAGACCTAAGTGTATCTAAGTGTCCATTCTATATGAGAAGGAATCCTTAACTTTGCAGGTTATCGAAGAAGCTCTTGGAGAGTTGGGACCTGCTGATAATACTATACAAGGACCAAACCTCAGCTGGTGTGAGTTGATAAAGTTCTATGGAAATTACTTTACATCATCACTGGTTTGTCTGGATGGTCTTGTTCAAACAATGTGTCTAATGAGAGCATACAATCCTGCCCTGATAAATCTGATAATTCAACATGTCCTGAAATAAATTGGAAAATAAAATCACTGTAATGTTTTAGTTTTGAAGTAGAAAGAAAATTCAATGGAAATACAGACAGCGGCTTGCTAGTGATCAGAATCGTTGGACATTAGGAATTTGCTTGAAGTTAGCAATTGTTTCACAACATGGTAGTGATGTTATTGCTGATGTTTTGCTGTTTTGTATTAAAACAGACTCCATTTTTATAGTAGGAATGAAGGTTGTTTCTATAAAACAACTTTATTGCAAAAGCTGAGATATGACTGAAGGAAAAATCCAATATTTCGCTGCCTGAAGAAATAGAATATTTGTTTTCCTCTACACCGATGTTTTAACACACAAAAATGTATGTATTTGAAGAATAGGTTTATTCTGAATGAAGTTAAAAAGGCAGTTTGTATAACTTGCACGCTTATTTAGCTAACAAAAATGAATGGTTTATTGTGGACAGAGACTGATATACCAGTAGATAGGTAGGTGTTTAAAGCTGTGACGGTATCTTCACGAAATCATAAAATGGCTTGGGTTGAAAAAGACATTTGAAAATCATCTAGTCCAAGCTGCACTGCAGTAAGCAGGGACATATTTTACTAGACCAGATTGTTCAAAGCGCCATCCAATTTGGCCTTGAACACCTTCAATGATGGGACATCAGCACCTTCTCTGGGCAACCTGTTCCCGTGCAACATCACCCTCGTCCTAAAAAAGTGTATACTTTATGTTCAATCTAAACCAATTTTAAACCCATTGCCCTTTATCTGGTCACTACAGGCCTTGGTAAAAGGCTTAAAAGTTCTTTCTGTGTCTTTCTTTGAAACCACTGCACACATTTAAAGGCTGCAACAGAATCTCACAGAGCCTTGTCTTCTCCAGACTGAAAAACTTCACCTCTTTCAGCTTTTCCTCATGGAAGTAGTCCAGGCTTCTGACTATTTTTGTGCCAGCCTCTGGACTCACTCTGACATGTCCGTGTCTTTCCTGTGCTGTGGGCCCCAGATATAAATGCAGTACTCCAGGTGTGGTTTCACACATACAGAGTAGAGGAGGAGAATCAGCTCCCTCACCCTGCTGGCTACACTGCTTTGGATGCAGCCCAGGGTACAGTTGGCTTTCTGGGCTGTGAGTGTACATTGCCAGGTCATGTCTAATCTTTCATCCACCAACACACTCAAGCCCTTCTCTGCAGGCCTGCTCTCAAGTAATTAATCCCTCAGCCTGTATTGATACTGGAGATGTCCCTGACCCAGGTGCAGGACCTTGCACATGGCCTTGCTAAAACTCATGGGGTTCACATGTGTTCACTCCTTAAACCTGTCAAGACCTCTCTGGATGATACCCTTTCCCTCCAGGAAATCAGCTTCACCATTCAGTTTGATGTTGTCTTTAAACTTGCTGAGGGCATACTCAATTGCATTGTTTATGTCATTGATGAAGGTATTAAATAGTATTTGCCCAAATACTTGAAGAACTCTACTGGCTATTGATTTCCACTTGGACCTTGAGACATTGACTATAATTCTTTGTATGCATCTATTCAGACAATTCCTTATCCAGATAATCACCATCTGTCAAATGCATTTCTCTCCAATTTAGTGGCAAGAATGCTGTGGGGTCCTGTATCAGAAGTCTAGGTAGATGACATCCATAGCTCTTTCCTTGTCCATTGATGCAGTCACTCCATTGTAGAAGGCCACTAAATTAGTCAGCCATGATTTGCCATTGCTGAAGCCATGTTGACGGTCTCTAATCACCTCTCTGTCTTTCATGCATTTACACATGGCTTCTAGCAGGATGTGCTCCATCTTCCTGTTGGGCATGGGAAGTAAGGCTGACTGGTCATTAGTTCTCACTGTCCTTTCTCTTACCTTTTTGTCCCATTCTGTGATTACCTTGACCACTAATTGACATATGTCTCACTACAACATTGCTTGTATAAGATGAAATGCAGAGAACAGCTACAACTGAACTGAAGATACTTTCTTTGATTTTATTTGACTCTTTTACAGCCACTGAAGAGGATGTACTGATGGCACAATTCCTAAACATTGCTAGACACACTTTCTCCAATAAGAAAAAGCCATTAGGCCCCCTCTTGGCAGAGACAGAGGAAGGAATCAAAGAGCTGAAAAGTTATTAAGTATGAATGATCACGACTTGCTCACACTGCATATCTAGGGAGAGAGAAAATGTGCATATTTATTCTTCACATGAACTTGCTCACACACCGGCACACATTTGCTGTTTAAAAGCATTGGTTTCACAAGACTGAGAACAATTATGAAAAAGAACAGGGACATAAAAAGACTGCAGTAAATGTCTGTTTGACAGTGGCTTGCTACATATTTCAACCTCAGTTCTTAAATGGAGAAAATAATGTTACATTGGGTAGAAGAATATAAATCTTTTGACAGAATGCTAAAGGTGTTGTAATAAGAACTAAACTAGACAACAAATGGTGTAGTATAGGTAATACGAGACTTTTTTGATGTATATCCTAAAAATTTTATTTATTCTGTTAAAAAAATGCAAATGACAGAAACATTAGGGAGCTCAGTATAATTATAGTATTATATAGTACGATATGTATCTGATATCCAAACCTATTCAGAAATAGTGAGCTCATATAGTCTGCAGGTATTTTGAGCATATTAATTATCTCAGAGTAGGTGTTGCTGTTAGACACCTCAGTATATAGCTCAGGGCAGTGAGGAAGGTGCCAGACTGGATGTAGCTGGGGCAAGTGTCTCTGAATATTTCATACTTATAGCAGCAGGTCTGTTCAGAAACACAGCCTGGATTGTGATCTTGTAGATAATCTTTAGTTAAACATGCTAGTTTAACAAAGAGAAAGATAAGGGGTGGCTTAGAGTCTGCAGATACCTGTTTCGTGAAGAAATACTCAAAATACTTCCACAATCATTCAGAAAAAATATAACTTCTGGTGGCTGAAATGTGAAGGGAGATAAATGCAGACACAGGGCATCTGCTCTTGTTTGTTTAGCTTAACAGCACAATTACCCCTGGAACAGCTTTATGAAGTGATACAGTGAGAGACTGAGTAGTGAAAACACAATACTTTTGTAAAGTGTGTCTTGCATCAAGTGAGGATTAATTCAATTGTATAATAGAGTGTACATTGCAAAAAGCTGAAACATTTTTCTCTGACTTTATAATATCTGAATCTGTCCAACCTTACACATACAAGAGCAAACCCTTTCATCATCAGCTTAGTATATTCCACTTGTTTGTGTCTTAAATTGTGTATTACAAAATAAAACCAGCAAAAGACACAAATGATACGGAAAAGGGATGACTTGTCATGCTCCAAGAGACATAATCTGAGAACACAGCTTTATAGCACCTTTTGTTTCATTTTCTGATTTCAAACAATAACGTAGCATTTTATAAAACAGAAAGTATGATGTAAAACAGAGTCTGGTTAATCTAAAATGTACACTGTTCCATTTTATCCATTTGGCCTGCTATATTTTATACTTGTCAGCATATATTTGTTATATTGCTATTTTTGCTGCAATGCATTCTGAAAACATAATTTGAAAATCATGAATATGTGAGTCTGCAGTGATTCATATTGAAATCCCATGTAGGCAACCAAACATCCAGCTCTGACACACCTTCATTTATTATCCTAGATTTGCCTATGCTAGAAATTGAACAGCTATTGGTAGCAGGTCATGAAATCAGATGAGTCTTGGAGTTGAATACGCTTTCATGAGCAGCCCAGATGCAGAATATAATAGAGGTTGCTGTGATCAGCAATTCTGCTCAGATTAAATCCTGCCATCCCAACCTTTTCTCTTTTTAATCCATAGAATACTCTTCCCTAAACAATATAGACTGTAGGCTTTCTTGGAGATATCTCTATGTTTTGCAGATACTCAATAATGTAACCTCTCAGGCTGCGTTCAGTTACCCCTTCCAGAAGGAGCCATCTGTAAACAACGCCCAGAGTTCAAATTGTCCACGTCTTGTTAACATATTTGTTGTTCCTCTCCAAAATACCCTCTGCCTATAGGACTTGTAGCACCTTGAATTTAGCTGTAGACTTTGTAAATATCTATCTTTATAGATTCTATCTCAATCAGATGGAGAAAGATTTTTGTATCTGGCTTGTTCATACCCAGAAGGACCTGTTGGATTGCTGAGACACACTTGTTTTAATGTCTACCGCAGACAGACTGTCTGCTCTTACAGAGCTAACATACTTTTTATTACATTACATTTAAACAGATATTCTCTGCAGAGGAACTAAATACCTCCATGAATTCCCACTGCAGAGTATATTCCTCTGCACAGGAAAGAAAGGCATGTGCCTATTCCTTAGAAAGGGCAGCTGTTTTACCATTTAAAACTGGTGGTGATGGAATGGGATTTTTTAGTTCACTGTATATGAGGAAAGACACACACATCAGAGATAAAAGTCATTGTTTATGTCTCTGTAGCTTTGTTACTCCTAAACTGTGGTTTGTATTAAAAGCCAACTAAAAAATGTCACAAGAAGTAGTAAAACAAAAATTTCTCACCCACAGTTGTTGTCCCCAGAGACACAGAGACCTGATCTAACAGGAGTCACAGTGGTATCTAGGGACAGGTAAAAACTACAGGAGATTTTTGCTTTTCCCAATAATTTTTCTTTATATTGCTGTCCTTTCAGCAACATTAAATGATACATCAAGGCCATTTTAAAGCATAGGTGCATAGAATAAGAATTTGGGATGGCATCTTAAAATTACTATAATGATAGCCAAATGCTATAATGAAGCAGATTTATTTGTGGTTTAGTGTATATCTTTGCGTAGTTTAATTGCATACAAAAAGTTGATTAGTGTTATGTGACCATGCTGTGCCTGAGGATTCCCCAGGAGTTAAATTTTTAACACATGATGAAATTACAATGAGCCAATGCTGCATTGTCTGGGAAGGCTCTGTTCATGAAAATAATGCTTCAAATACCATTATCATCTCAGCAGCAGGTCACAAGAGACCTATTATTGTTTCATAGGGTTTTATTTTTTAGGCAGTTAAAGCAAAAAATTTAAACAGAGATGGTTTTGGTTTAGTTTGTGCTGGGCTTTTTTCTTTTGGTGTGAAAAATAAGTTTTCACTCTATTTGA
>VZTJ01004517.1:605642-622840 GCA_013397795.1 Orthonyx spaldingii
TTTCACAGAAAATAACTTTGTCTTTTCTTTGAAAAACACCATTTTTAAGTTCTTACTCTAATTAACCTTCTTAAAGACTATAAATTGGTCAACAGTGTATCTATGGTAACATAATTACTTGAAGGAGCTGTACATTAAAAGAAAGAAAAATTAATATAAACTACCCATTTTAAAAAGTGTTCCTTTTAACAGATGTGAACTAAGTCCTCAGAGAAATATACTTTCTGCTCCTTTTATTGCAGCTTGCTCTACTCACCTTGCTACCCCATATTTCTCTTTTCTTGTCTAATCTGAAATCATTCCAGTCTCCTCTAAAATCACTCAATCAGCTCATAGAGCCACAAGCTGATGTAATCAAAGAATAATAAAAGGTGTGGTAAAACCTGTGGGGAAGTCTGTGACAGGAACCTTAAACAAAAGAAGCAGCACACAATAATAAAGAAGTTAAATTAATTGAACAAAGGAGAAATGGTACTGAGCAGAAAAAGCAAGGAATTGGGTGATTGTGTCTATTTTTGCCATTAAATTAGGACTGAGTTGCAGAAAGACATGTTTGGGAATTAGAGGCTATAATTTCTGTGCCTTGTCAATATGAGTATGCAAAATCACTGGAGAATAATTTCATGAGTACAATTCTGATCTCTTCCACCTTAAAATATACTCAAGTATTATCATACAAGAAGTTATTTAACCTCAGTTGATGGTGCTTCATGTTCAGTAGCACTGAGCCCTTAAAAAAATCTCCTGTCTGGAGAGCCATCAACAAAGGCCTTTTTTTTTCACCTTCATTCTGAAGCAGTGGTGTGGGAAGAGAATTGTGGGAGAGTGAAATGGAGAGTGACTCTTTATTATTGCCTGTCTTGCCATGCTGGGACAAATGGAGAACTGAAGAAAAAGAGATTTTTTTTGTCTAAAAAACTCTCAAACCAATGCAATGTATTACTTTGTTAAGATCTAGAGCAAAATCCCCTCTTTCTTAAATTTATGTTATTAATACTAATAATTTGCTGTTAGAAAAATATCTTCTATGCAAAATTATTGGTAAATCATTTTCTGAGTCAGTAGCAAAACACACTTGATCAAAACTGTATTTCAATAAATATAGCATCAGCCATTTTTATTTGACATGACTTGCTAAACATCATTTTATCGTGGCATTATACCACAATGGTGAGAAATGGGCTCTCAAATTCAGTAAAAGTAGAACAAATATCTGAAGAGTTTACTGGGGGTGGCAGAGAGATAGCTGGCTTGCCGTGTACTATAAATGGGCAATGACAATGCCAAAGGCAGAGGAGAAATCTTGCAGAAATGCTCCAACTAGAAAAAGTCTTCAGGAATAAGCATTCTTATATGTGTCCCTTGATGGCCAGAATGAAATTTGTTCAAGATGAGGTAGGTGAAAAGGAGGTTATATTATCACTGCTGTGGGAAATAAACAGGTAATAGTAAATATTTTTTTAATAATATATTTTGATTTTTCCTGGCCGAAGGATAAAGTATTCAACAGAACATAAAAAATTCTTATTCAACAAAACTGCCCTGATTCTCAGGTGAAGCTAAGAAATTTGAAGGCCATGGAGAATTATGGCTACTTGGCTTGTTGCTTCTATCCAACTGTACCACATGGCTGTTAAAGGAACAGTCTCTTAAAGTTGCCTGTGAGAGAGTTATGCATAAAAACCATTAATGTCTACCAAGATCTGTGTTTATACTCTACATTGACTTAAAAAGTTCCACTAAATGACCACAAATCCACATTGCGTCCATAACGCCCAACATAGGAAGTCAATACAATACTATGAGAGCAATAATCAAGGTGTAATGGTTCCATTTATATTCCACTTACCTGTTTGTACAGCTGATTATAATATAGTCTGTCCTGTTTGAGCCAAATGTATAAAATACATATACTAGGAAAGGTGTTATACTGTAGCCTGGTATTCAATGAAGAGATCTTGTTCTTACAGGTGTTCTTCAACAAGATTATTCAGACACAGAGCTTCTCACTGTGCCTTTGCTCCATTTGTCAGATTTTGCTCATGGCAGCACTTCCAAATATGTCCAGTACTATTGAGAAAAAATTGAAAATAATTTCCGGAAAAAAAAATCCATCATGGAAATCTTCCTTTATAACACAAACTAAGTTTTTTAAGAGTACAAATATTGATATATATATTATTATTTTCTATAAGCCAGCTGCCTTGAGTGAAGCAAATTAAATTGCAAACACTTTTAAATTTTATTTCTTTAATAGCCTTAAAATCAGGTTGCAAATTCTTACTCCTACAGTTTAGTGTTACCCCTAAAATGGGTAATACTGTCCCCTTATCAACTTCTTTCAAGATAAATAAAAATTTAAAGCAAATTTTCTTTTGAATTATTTGGATTACAGATAATGAAGAGAGTAGCATAGTTACATTACTATGCCATACCAGTAACAAATACCATAGACCTTCATCTTACTGCAATTTTATGTCAGAATAACTTAATAGAAGGACAAGAAAGATGTCTGGAGAATGTTGCTTTTAAGGATAAATGTTTTACAAAAGCATTAGTAAAACTAATAGTAGACATCTTGCATTAGTGTAGCTCTGATAAGCTGCTGCCAAAGTTCCAGAAATGTTCAGGGTCAGACATTTATGATTAAAAGGGTTATTCAAGTTCATCATTATACATAAAAAAAAAAATCAGTGAGGAGTCAAGGAAGATATTTTTAAAGGCAGATCCCACTACAATCTGCAGGGCTGAAAAGGTCCTGTGCACTCACACGTTGCAAAATACAACAGGCTCTCTCTTGGGAAATGAATAATTAAAATTAAAAACTTTTCAGAGTTCACCACATCAAGAGACAAAAAGGTTTTAACTATATTTGCTTTCAGTTCTTCAGAAGAAAATTACTGGAAACACAGCTCATTTTTGAGACTAAATCAGCTAGTGATAGCTGTCCATATAGCTTCATGTAGAGTAAATGGCAGTATATAATTAAGTTTTTCCCTGAAGCAAATAAAACAGTCAGTATGACAACTCTCTTATTTCATAATTAGTGGTCATTGTGGTTACTATCTAAAAAAAAAGGAAAAAAAAAGAAAAAAATTTCATCATTTACCAACAATTGCTGTATCACAGTATCTGTTATTTCTTACTCTAAGGGCTAAGAAACATATCTCAAATATCACAATTTAATAAAGTTTACAACAGCTGACTCTCTGATAGAAATCAGTATCATTCTACCTTCTTCCTAAAAATGCAATAGCTAGAATCAACAATGTAAACCATATAACAAATTGGGTACAGAAAAGTGAAAAAGTTAAATCTTTTCCAGCTAGTAATGCAGAGCCAAACAAGCTGCTCAAAATGCCCCTTTGGAGGCAATCCTTTCTAAAAGCTTCCTGCTGAATCTGTGCAGCTGACTGACTTTGGGCTTTAGGTACTCTTAGGAGTCATTCATCACAAGCTGCCAAAGCGTTTTATGTTTTTTTGGCTTGCCCTACCACTTTGTTCCCAAGCTCAAATAAAGCCATTTCTATCAAACCTGACCAAGGTCTAGAAATAGATACTCAAATCAGTCTTTCAGAAAGCTTATTCCACATAATTGTTTTCTTTGAATAATTTTTTTCTTTTCACTCTTCGTAGTACGTCTGAGTGACAGAAGATGTAGAGATCTGCCATTAGCTAATGACTCTCAAAAAACCTAAAACTGCTTGAAAGGCATCAAAATAAGGCTGAAAGAAAACAGAACTTGAGATCTCTGTGAAATGCAGTTTCTGAATCAGCTAGTTACACTTGGAAAAAGAGCCATTAATCACAGATAAAAGGTCTTTGTAAATTCAACAGTCCATCTCTTAGAGAAGTGTTTCTCAATCTTTTTAAATTCAAGGGCCACTTAACCTTTGTGCAAAAAAATCTGAGCATTGCTTTCTAGAGTGTTGCTACAGTCCCATACATTTACATGGGTCCCATTCATTTACAACCAGTTTAATCCTGTTCATTCATTATTTTCATTTTTATAATTTGCCTTCCCTGCTTGCCAGCCTGTTTGGATTGTTAGTTTATGATTTGTTTGTATATATATTTTTTTATAAAACCTTTTGCAATCGTTGTGTGGGTCATCATTTACTATCATACTGATCACCAAAGGATCTGGAAAATATAGCAAATTGCCAGTTAAAAAAGGAATTAATTTTGTTTAAATCTCTTTTTGAATTTCAGGAAATTAATTAGAATATTTTTGCAGAAACAATTTAAATTTTCTCTAGAAGAAATGTTTTTGTTTGGTTTTCCAAAAGGTTAAAAAAATAAGCACATTTTACAAGTTCCACTGTATACTGCAGAAAGAAAGACAATGTTAACTTGATTGTTAGTTTTGTTACAGTAGACTGTCCATAAAAATTTTATTAATTTTAATTTCTGAGGGGTTAATATGCCAAACTGGAGTTCCAGGTAGCTTCTAGTATTCAAAATTGCAGATCTAAATCAACTCTAATACCTGTTGTCCAACTGTGCCTGAGTAGGCATTCAATCATATAACAGCTGCTGTTACCATCAAGCTTCCAAAAACAAGAAACCAAAAGACTAGGAAAATTGTTAAAGGAACATGGCAATCCACTGCATTGTTCAAGAATAATAGCTCAAAAGAAGATTTATGACTATTGGCAAAAGTTGTGATGATTATCTTCTATTATTGCTTTCTAGATATGTATTAATAAATATTGTCTTCTAGTAATGTTTCAAATATCTTCCTGTAAACACTTGTGGTGGGTTGCCCCTGGTTGGCTGTCAGGTGCCCACCAAGCTGCTCTATCATTTCCCCTTCTCAACAGGACAGAGAGAGAAAAAGTGACAAAGTCTCGTGAGTCAAGGACAGGGAGATATCACCCAGTTACAATTACAGACAAAACTTGACTTGAGTAAAATAATTTATTATCAGTTAATAAAAGTAGGGTAATGAGAAATTGAAACCCACTTTATCTCCAAACCCATTCTCTCGGAAAACTGGCACTCCTCATACAGCTAAACACTTCCTTCTCAAAGAGGATGGCATAGTCAGACCAATGTGGAGGCCATTCTGGTCTAGGCCAAAATGCTAACAAAGGTGTGTGACAACACTTGAACAGTAAAGGAGATGCTGAGCATCAAGCCCATGTCCTCATCCTGTATAGTTTGTAAGGATGGACATAACCACAAAATCTATGTCAGACCTTGGGAAAAAAAGGTCTTCTAATGTCTCTACACCCGCATTTGCCTAGGAGTGGTGACTGTCATGCCCACATCTACTGTAGGTGGCCCAATTGCCAGAGAAACTCTGTTCCATGGTGATGATAGACTGCTGAGTTCCTCCCCAAAATATTTGCTGGACTGTGTCCAGTTCACCCAAAACCCTGAACCCAAACTGAGAGCTTCAACAACCTCTTCATGCAGCAAAATAATGAAATACAGGGAAGGATAAGATTGGTTCTAAACAATACTAAAAATGTAAAGTATTAATTATGGAGATTTCAGAGAAACACTACAGTATCAAAAAACCCCCTGTCAAACAGTACATTGAGGTATTGCAATTACATTTCCCCAAAATGAGAAAAGAAGACTGCAGTGTCCTGTTTCACAAGTCTCATGGGAGAATTAACTGCAGGGTGAAATGATCTGTTCAAAGCAATTATTTTGCACTTAATCCCTAGAAATCATTTGGAGACTCAGAATAATGACTTCCAAGCCCTTTGGCATGTGACCACAATCCACAAAAATATAACATAGCTCTGGAGAAAGAGTATCTCCCTCTCATTACACAACTTCAGAATTGTTAAAATCCTTTTCAAACCCCCTTCCCAGAGCAAAAACCATTTGCAGAAGGGACCTTCCAGACACAGAAATTCAGTTTGCAGAGATCAGTTTTCAGTTTCTGAAAAGAAACTACATCCCTATGTGTCTAAGGCCTGTGTTTCATATCTGAAAAGAACAAAAAGTTCTTCTGGCAGAGCTTCCTCACGAACAGCAGATAGATTTTTACATAACTGACATCCAAGCTCAGGCTTTTGGTGGGTAATTGAAGGATTTCTTGTCCTAGAAATTAAGTAATTTTTATTACATTTAGGTGGTTTAGTGAAACTCACTTAACAACCTGCGTATCCTGAATTGTTGCAATTTTCATCCCAATGCATACTTGTCAACTAATTTAAAATGGGTTTGGTGTGGATTTTTCTCCTCAGCGTCTTGAAGCAGAAAGCCAGACTTAAAAATAATTTAGGACAGAGTTATAAATGTTCGAGCTACATCCAATGAAAACTAATGAAGAATTAAGTATTCTGGAACTGATCCCTATCTTATTACTTCAGTGTGTGTTTTATATATTGATTTAAATTGACAAGTCAAAACTGTGAAGATTTATTTTAAATATAAAACATGAGGAAAGTTATTTATAGTAAGAACAAGAGGGAATTATAGTTGATAAAAAATCCCTAGTTTCCCTCTTAGTTCTTAATCCAATAATTGCCTTCCAGACAGAACTGACATGCTTTTAGTTTAACATTTCATAAAATCACATAGTTTTTTATTGTAGTTTGATGGAAACTTCAGCCCCCCACATACAAATTTTTGATGGATGTCAAAATTTACTATTAAATACAATTTTTAAAAATGCTGTAGTGATCTGTTAAAAAAAAAAGGAAAAAGAAAAGTTTAATTCCATGCTCCAATAAAATCAGACTTTAGTCAATCTCTGAAATTGACTATAATTTACTAAAAGAAAAATCTGTGTCTTAAGGTAAAACACAACGAAGACTGAGACAATTAATCTGCAATGCACTTGATGGCAATATTAGTACTAGAGCTGCTTTTAGAGCCATAAAATATTTCTTCATGCTAGCAGAAATTTTTGTGGTGTTGGGTTGAATTTGTAGCCTTTATGAAATTAAAACATCAATGCCATTGACTCCACTGGAGCTGGTAGTTTGGCTTCAAAGAAAGACTATAGCTTATGTTTCTTTAAAACTTACAGCTTATACTTACACTAAATGAAAGGTGTCAATTAACATTGTGGCAATGAATGTATTCTTCTAATAATATCAAGAATAAAAGATTAAGTTTTCTTAATTTTTTTAATTTTCTTTGCCCCATTACATAAACGCAAGTTCTACTGGCAAAAGGGTAGTTCATGAGTTCACTTGCATTTGCTTTCTGATAAATCTGCCACTGAGGACAAGCATCATTACCAATAACTTGCAGGTTATGGACAGTTTTGACCCTTCTCTCCAAGATATCTGCAGACTGTTTCAGACACATTTTGGACAACAACTTTCATTAAAAGCAAATAAAATGTTAAATTTCAGAGAGTCACGTTGCCTTTGTTTTCAAGGTGACCTTTATTTGCTTTGTTTACACAGTCAAAACTATGTTTAACTCTTCATTTTGGGGGGATGGCATTACAGCCCTTCACCAGAGCACCCTCCTCCATGTCACGGGTGACACATCTGCAAACCTCACAATAAATATTGGTTTAGCAGCTCCAACTTCCCAGGGGAGGTGTGTGGAGCACAGACAACGAAACACAACAAAATTCTGGCCTGCTTGGTGCAGTAGAGGCAGTAAAGATTATCTTTCTTGAGAGACTCTGGGCTGAACTGGAGTTGTCTGGAAGGGGGTAATGTCAAAACCATAGGTGTTTCCTTCAGGACTTGGATGCAACTGAAAGAAGCTTTTCAAGATCCGAAATTTGGACAGGTTATTCATGTGGCAGTTAGATAATTAATTCCTACTTGTGTACAACCTTTGAGATGATGCTTTCTATTACATGCTAGCAATACTTTTCTTCTAGAAAAACAGATTTAAATACAAAACCTTGCATAGGAATAAATATTCAAATAGAGTGTGAACTGACTTCATGTGCCTATGAGAAAATTTGGCTATAATCCTTAAATCTCATTGTCTCTATATGAAAACCAATTTATTTGAACAGAAGTTGATTTAAGGGTATGTTTTATACATGGCAAATTTATCAAATCCACTGTTTTCACATTAAACATGAATTATCTGGAAAGTCCAGATTATTTATTCAAGTTGCCATTGTCAGAGAGCGAGTTTGTTATATTCGTGATGGGTTATTTGTGTAGCTTTTTTTTTCTTTTCTGTGGTTTATTGTCTGTGTCGATGGAAAACCAGAAAACATTCAGTTAACATGGGAAGTAATATTGGCAACTTACTTTGAAGACATAACATATTCTACAATAGTCCCATTTTGATTCACAGATAAAACAGCTCTATTGTGAAATTTCAGTGTGTAGAGGGGGGATTTGAGGAGAATTTAAAACGCAGAATATTATTTTGTCTGTGTCAGCATTTGCTGAAGTAAAGCTGCTGCATTTTGGTCTCTATAGGGTTAGGTTGGGAATGGTATATCCTGATGTCCTTATGAAAGTAAAATAAATTTATTTCTTTCCTAGGGCTATCATGTCAAGTCATATTTACAACCATGCACATGCAACTTTCTTTAACATAAATGCTACTAATTTTTCATAAGCCTCACATACAGTTACAGGTTAAAATATTAAAATAATGCTCCAAGTGAAGTGGTAGGTTGAGCTGTAAGTAAAGAGGATGTAAATGAAAATATGTAAATATATACAAGAAAAACAAACCTTTCTGAGGTCACCAAGATTTCTATCAGGCAAATAGATTTGAAAAGTAATAATAAACACTGTTCACTGATGGATATTTATCTTTTTGAAGTTTTCCTAGCCTCTTTCAAGGTTAAAATGCTCTCTATTATTTATCAAGCACAGGAAGGAAAGTCGTATGGAGTACAGATATCAAGCAAGGCCTATCAATAATACTTATTTCCATCTGAGCATAAAATGTGTGTTTAGGGTGCACAATTAGAAGATCAATCACCAATTCACATGTCAGGGGACATGTCGCCTGTTTCTTGCCTTTCTTGTTCCCCTCCTTTTGTTTCCCTGTATTTTTGTTATGGTCAGATCACATCTAGGGCCCAATGGATGATTAGTTTATAAGAATCTCAATGTAATTGGAAGGGAAATGCAGCACACAGTAGGAAAAAGACCGGTAATCAATTTTATTCAGTCTCCACGTTATTTTCCTTCAAATTTCCAGTGAAAGGTGTAGCTAAAAACATAGAAAGGTATATTGCCTTGGAAGCAAATTGTGAACTGTTTCCTTCAGTATTAAAATCTTTCTAGAAAATGTCTTTTTCAGTAGGAATCCACTGAAAGAAACCTATATCTAATGTGATGGTTTTAGGTTACGCAAAGAATGCTATTGTTGCTTTAAATAGAAAGAGAAGACTGTTGTGTTCCATCCTAGCAATTCTACAGAAAACACATTTTAAACAATATAGTCCAACTTTATAGCAAGCCTATAGACTACACAGATAACTCAGGAAAAAGAAGAAAGTACATTGATTAGCCTAAATTTGAAATTATTTATACAGTTCTGCAGTCTGAATCTAAACAGTAAGGCTGATTTCTTTGGTTAATTACATCAATGTGTTAGAGGACTTGCTGTACAAAGAAGTAGGCTAATTCATATCAGAAATTAAGAGAAAGCATTCAAGTTCTTAGGTGACTATATAGATGAGTTCTAGTTCTTTGTTCCTCTCATGTCTTGATGTAACTTCTTTCTTTAAAACAAAGACTATTACAAAGAACAAAGACGATGCCTTGATGCCACTATGATTAATTTATTTTGCCACTGATTTCAATATCTTTGAAAGAATACTTGCTCAGTGATTGCCAGGTTGGAATGTTCTTTTCCAATCTAACTTTTGTTACTGAATTAATCTGGTAAAAGTTTCACTCCTCTGAAGATATCTGAGATTTGCATCTTATCTTTATATGGACAGAATTTTGCTAGCCTGGTTTCCCTTAAAGCTGGATGTTACTGTGGGTGATTTGTAAAATCATTTTTTTTTTTTCCCATTGTCTTTTTTAAAGTTTAAACCAAGAAACAGATGTGTCTGAAATCTCTCCTAAAGTTGAACTGAGATGACTCAAAAAAAGCCCCACATGACTTATAGCAATCCAACATACTAACAGGATACAGGATACTTGACCTGTGTTTGAATTTCTCTGCTGTCATATTGAATTCATGATCATTCTTCCCTGGAGCTGGAAAAGGAACTTCCTTCTTCTATGTGTTACTGGCTGATGATATCAGCATATGCAGGAGAAGTGCCAAGGCTGCAAGAAATCAAATGGGCTTTAGCATGGTAAGATCCAGCTTTAGAAGACCACTTAAATAGGCAGAAAATCTGGATATATGTAGAGTGTCTACATTTTAAATATTCTTACTTTAAAAAGGATTCTATGTATGAAATTACCATCCAGAAACTTTTAGATTGCTTGGAAGAAAATATAATATTCACATATAAATAAATTATTAAAGCAGATGTGGTGACTTGTTTCTAAGAAATATCATGCTTTTGTTTTAATATAATTTTTATATGTTTTAAACTCTTCTGAAACTTAAATTCATTGCAGAAGGCTCCTAGGTTCCTTAATGGTTGTACATTTAGATTTAAGCAGAAGAAGAAACTTCTTGCATAATAGCCAAAAGCTATCTGATATTTTCATAGTGTACCTGGAAAAATTGCAGCTGCTTCCAGTTACCTTTTAAATTACAATTTTTGGCATCTAATGCTTTAAAGCTGTATATGCTATCAAAGAGCTACATTTCCTAGAGTTAAAACTTGAAAATCAATAAATCTAATTAAGAACTTCAAGTTTCTGAAATTCTCATCAAGGCTACTTCCTACAATAAACAATAAAAAATAAGTAATACCAAGTTGAAATATGAGATAAAAAAAAAAAACAGTTGAACTAAAAGGTGTCAGATCCTTCAAGTAAATAGTTATCAAAGAACTGTGACAAGAAAGCCCTTCTGATTTGAGATATATTCATATCATGAAGGTATTTTGTAGGTTTGTTAAAGTAGGAACTTTTAACCTTTACGTACACAATAAAAAAGAAAGATATTAAATTGAGGGTAGTATGTAAGTTAGCTTAACTGCTCATTTGTAAAGTCACTGAACCCAGTCCAGATGAGGGATAATAAGGAGAATATTTTCATTCATCCTGTAATAATTTATTCATTTCCCACCATCAAAAGAAAGTTCAAATATACCAGTACAGATCCAGGACCCAATAGTACAGTGCAAATTCCTATTTAGCCTTAACACCTAAACCCTTACAAATACGTATTTCTCAGCATCTCGTGTGATGATATTAAGAAGTCTTGTTATGAAAGTCCAAGTCCCCAAGAACTTAGAAAGTATAGAGATGGCAGTATAAATTGTATGTAATTCCAAGATCCTGCAATACTTCTGAGAGGTGGCTGAACATAAGATCAGAAATAGCAGCTATGATTTCCTGGTTCCTCTTGTTTCCTGTAATTTCTTATGTTAATCAAAAAACAGACTAAGAATTTATCATTAAATCCAAGTGTTCAGAGTTACTGTCAGCTTACTGACCTATATATGAATGTTCTTATTTTCAATGAAAATATTTACACCCTGTCCAGCCATCTTCAATATTTTTAAAGGTGGTACAAGCAATGCACACAAGTTTCTGAGGACAATGTGGTTCACCCAGTCCTCATTCACACTAAATCTTGCAAGAAACTAAAGCTGCCAAGCTTCGCAATTACAGCTCCAAATGTTTGTGCATCTGGGCTCTTGCACATGTGTAGGAGTGCACCAGCTGTTCCCTTCCTCTGCATAATTTTCTCCTTTCCATTTTACCTTGTGAAGTAAGGTTTCCTAAGGCAGCTGATAACAAATTTGGGATCAGACGAGCATGAACTTTATCACCTAGCTCAGAACTGAGTCTCTCAAATACATGTAGATATGCCAACCACTGTAAAAAACTAGGATTTTTCCTTTGATCCTTCTGATCACTTAGTGAGGCAGTAAGAGAACAAGAACAAGTGAAGCATGAGCTGGAAATCACATTCAATATGGAGTGGGTTAAATTGTTGTTATGGGCCTAGGGGATGATTGAAGTAGAGACAGAAGTATGGTTGAAAGCATCTGACACAGCCAAGTGCAGAGGATCAGAGCTGTGAAGCTGGAGAGGATAATGATAGATACTGGGATAGTCACAAAGTGAGAGAAGCCAAAAAACTAAATGGATACACTGTACTTGAAAAAAATTTCTTCTAGAGGCTTGTTGTTTGCTAAAGGTTAAGAAATCGGGCAAAACAGTGTTATGAACTTTGCAATATATTCATCTGCTCAACTATGGCCTCATTTGCTGCAGTGACCCACCACTACCTCAATGTTTGAAATAATTGCATATTTAATTGCCTTTCTTCCAAATACTTTCAGGTACTTTGTGGGGTTTTCAAGTTTTTTGTTGTTTGTTTTTTGGTTTGTTTTTCTTTTTTTTCTTGGAATTACTTGGAAATTAATTCTCTTTTTCAATAGTAACTAGCTACCAAGGCAGAGCACATGCAGGATAAACCTCAGTAGTCCCACAACAGAGCACCATGTATCTGTCACAGGCCATGTTGCACCAAGACTCTCTACAGGTGGTCTCCCCGTTCCTGGGTGTCCATCTGGAACTGCTGCAGGTGAGTGCTGGGATGGACAGCACAGTTGAGGGGAGAGCTGTGCAAAGAGCTGTGCAAAGAGCCCTGCAAAGAGGCCTGCAAAGATGGGCTGTGAGGAGCCTCATCTGGGGCTCACCCAGGCACCCTCAGTCCTTTGGCTTGGGAGCTCATCCCAGCTCAGTCCCTGCCCCAGATGCTCTCCTGAATCATCATCCACCTGTGCCTGTGTCCAGTCCTGGCCCTGACCTGGCCACGCTGGCTTCCCTTCCTGCCTTCTCCTCACATGTAGCTGGTTACAACAAATTTGTCTGGCGATGCCTAGGCTCTCACCAGCCCTGCTTACCCTCACTGCATCTTCTCTGCTCTCCTGGTTTAGGGACAGCAGCATTCTGTCCAAATGCCAATCTGCTGTCACCCTCAGCTCCTAGCTCCCTTCCCTCAGTGGAGTAGACCACCCATGCTGCTTCTTGAGGGGATCAACCAGCTTGAATGAAAGCATGCAAATGTGCCCCTAGAAAGTCAACAATAGCCAGAGAATTAATGCAGACATATATATGCATTGATGTGGTATATGGTCTTTTCCATTTTTGACAATACTGGCTGATGTGTTCATGATAGTAGAGGTATAATTTAGATGCAGTTTTGAACACAATGTAAGTAAAAGACTCAGAAGTGCATAATGTTCAAGATACTATATTGCAGTATAACATATAAGAGGAATATGTTTAGATATTTTTCTGTGTGTCAATTACAGGGTATCCCTTTCCTCCAAGACAGGCCATAAAGTGAATGGTCTTCCATAACAACCTGCTGAGCTCACTATTTAGGTAAAAGCAAGTATGAAGAGGAAAGATTTCTAATGTGTTCTCAGTGTTATTGAATCTGGATTTCTATTGGACTACATGGAGAATAGAAAGACTCAACATAATGTTACCTCACCATGAGGTACAAATTTTGCAGGGATATTTTCATTTTTGTTCCAGAGGCACTTGGCTGATAGCCTAGAGCAAGTCCAAATCCTAAATGGCTTTTCAAAGCAGATTGAAGATTTTTCAAAGAGATGATTCCTGCAATTGCATTGGGAAATGATGTAGTAGCCTATGTAAACCTTTGGGCATAGAGACCATGTGCCCTGTACTGCTCCTACTAAGCAGGAAGTCACAGCCTTCTAGAAGAAACTTCCAATTGTTTTTAGATGAGAGAATTTTTTGCTACCATAATTAGAGCAGAAAGTGGCAAAGCAGTAACTATGAAAGATTCACATGGTAAAATAGCAGCTCAAATCCTTAGTTTCCTGGAAAAAGAAGCAAAGTCATACAGCCTTTCCCCCTCTAACTTCTCCTCTTCAGATATTTTTCTCCTCTTGAAAGAGCCTTCTTGTGTCCAGATTTTTTATTGATGGTTGTTCACAGCAAACTCTTATTGTCCTCTATATGGATATAGGTTATGTCCATCAGTTATGCAGTTGACTTTCCCTGTTCCATCAGCATCAAGTAATTCTTATTATGCCATAATATTAAATATTCTTAAACCCGAATTGTATTCTTGAGTAAGCAGTTTGAAACACATACTACATTTCAATACACAGTCATTATATTTTATGGGAAAAATTGGCATAGAATACTCTCCAGTCTTGACAAAACAAATAGATATATTTTCATCATTTTTCATATAAACATGCATGTATTTGCCCTATAATCTTCCCATATTTATGCATCACTCCCAGACTTTCATGTCTGCCCATTTCAGTAGCACTGAAATCCTACTTTAGTCAAGACTGTTCCTGAATTTTCCTATTGTCTATTATTATGTTTTAGGCAGCTTGTCAGGTAAAACCTCCATTGTCCACATGCTTCCACGTGCTTCCTATAACTGGCAGGAACCCTTAAGAGATGAATGTGTAAACATTTTCATTTATTTGTTTGTTTTATTTGCAAAATAAACCATGAAACTCTTCAACACAATCTACTCTGCTCTTAGTTGAGTAACCATTTAAGCATACTACAGTGAATGTCCATCTTCCCACATCTTCCACCTTCTTTTATTACTCCTCATCTGAATTTAGTTTGTAAGCAATTCCAAAAGAGAATCACATTTTGCTTTCTCCCGCTCTCTGACACTCACTAGGGATGACTTAAACTTTGAATCAAAATGAAAGAATTAGTAGGCCACAGTAGCACACCACAACAGGAAATTATAAATAACATAAGCAGATGAAATTGTAGACAAAAATGTCAGTAAGCAGAATGCTAATTGCAGTTTAGGCAAACTGGGAAGTGTCCAGGACACTGAATCCAATATGCAAACTACTGGAAACCTTATATAAAAGAATGGGAAAATGAGTAATTCTACTTAGCATTCCTATTATATTTCCATCTTCAAAACACAAAGTCAATGAACTAGTCGTTATTAATTTTCCACAACTGTTCAACACAATGATTTACCAACCTGATCTATAATATCACTTCAAAAACCCACTCCTCTCTCCATCACTGTCCTCAAAAATTGGCTAAAAGCTGAAACAAGGCAGGCAAAATCTTTGTTACAAAGCTTGCAATATTTTACTTTAATCTTGTTGGAAATTAGAGTTGATTTTTTAAGTAATCTGAAATTTTGGACAAAAATTATGTGTTTTGGCATGAAAAAAACTCCAAATCTCAAATCTGCAGATGAACTTAACTCCTCAAATCAAAAAATAGTTGTTTCAAATTTTTAACATAAAATGTTTAATTTAGACCTGAAATTCCATCTAAGAGGCCATGTTCCAAAGTTCCTGGTTTTGTCCCTTTTCTCCAGGATTTCTGAGATCTAGGGATGAACAAATTTTGGTTCTCTGTCAAGAGCAAAGCCCAGATGTCAAAAAACCCCTCACTGGTGCTATTAGTAACTGTGCTGAAACTCAACTCGGTTTCAACTCCTCGCAGCAGTTGTCTCTGACTATAGGGTAGTGCTGGGGCACAAGGGACTCTCTATCAGTTCTTTCATCTCCAGACTTCCCCATCAGAAGTCTTCCCCATCAGCAGATGTAGCTGGCTTATCCTGGATTCAGAAGCCCAACCATGATTCAGCATGCAGGAAATGTGAGCAATCAGGGACAGTTGTTCATGAGCACACTTGGAGGCTAAAATAAAAGTATAGACTTGCAAGGAATCAAAAGATTCCAGGTCCATAGTGAGAAAGTTGTAAAGACACCTTTCCAGGTCCAGCAGTGGATGGAGAGAGAATTTGCTACTCTGGACCCATAAACCTATGGGACTACTCAGAGCTGGATGCCCTTGAGCCCTGTCTCAGGGCTTTCCTTCCACAGACAAGCTGGACTACAAGTTCAAGGACTTTTGAGAGACCATCATTCTCTGACAGAAAATTTGTCTCAGGAAAATTCTGACCAACAAATTTTACCTGAGCTCCTTTTGGTTTTATCAATAACTAATTCACAATATCACAAAGCCAGCACCTTTGTGGGATACCTCATTTTAAGATGTGTTGTCTACATTCTGCTGCAGACACTATTTAAGGAGGAGTTTGTAAAATGTATTAGGCATGTATGCATCTTTCTTAGCTGTACAAATTGATCTCTAGAGTTTGCCATAAAATGCTCAAGTGCAAAGAGCTAAAAACATGAAAGAGTAGATGGAGAAGAAGTAATATGCTTCATTAATATAATGAGATAGAGAAGGAATAACATTAGTTTGTATTAGTTGGTTACTATTTGTACAGTTCTTTGAATATATAACATGCTCCATATAAGCATTAAATTATTATTAATATTAGGCTGTCAAATCTCTCTGTGTTGTACTGCTCTCACTTGCTGGATACTATGAAAATGAATACATGCCTAAGAGGATGAGCACTAGATCAATCACACCAAATCAAATCAAATCAAATCAAATCAAATCAAATCAAATCAAATCAACACCTTTAATGAGCATTGCTGAACCTATTTTGCAGATGGCAGTAATGCTTTTGCACCTACTGCTCTAATATTCATTGGAACACTTCCTTCTGACTTCACATATTTTTAACTTTTTGGCAATTTGAATAGACCAACACTGACCCTTCCATATTTTTATTTTGATGCTATGCTATTATGCTGGTGGAATTTCCATCTATTTGCACCAAATTTTGAATTCTTTACCAACAACTTATTATTCTAAACATTAGTTTTTTGGGAAGTCATGAGATCTTCATTCTACCAGTGTGTTTAGAATGAATACTTACTCCAATTTTGTGCTGATGTCCTGATTATATAGACTATGTTTGGCCTACTTCATATGAGCATCAGATGACAATTAGAAGTCTGTCCTTTTAAGACAGTTCAAAGTATTTACAGATACTGATCACTGAGTTAAATTTCATATAGTATATAAAATTTATATGAGTATGCATATTTATATGCATATCAGTGCAATGCTGTTAATGCAGTATAATTACACTTGCAAGGTGATTGACTAGAGCTTTGCAGAATCAAGTGAGGTTCCTTTCATAAAGGACCTGGCTAATCTAAGAATCAGAAACTGTCCTTTTAGAAGTAGGGTACTATTTTAGTGCAGATAAATGTACGAAAGAGAAAATCAGAGAAACAAATGGCAGCAACAGATACAGAGAAGTGGGGAAAAAGACAGAAAAAAAGCCCCCCCCCC
>VZTJ01004517.1:622856-691996 GCA_013397795.1 Orthonyx spaldingii
ATCCAGCAAAAAAAAAAACTCTTTTGAAAGATCTGGGAGAGAACACATATGAGAGAATTTTGAAGTTAATGTTGATGATTTTATATTGCTTGATGATTTTATAGTGCTTCCTCAAGTGCAGTGTAAAGTATGCCTCATGTAAGTACGAATAGGATTGTACCAAAGTAACCTGACATCATCTTTTCCTCCTAACCAAAATAATTCACAGGACCACAGATTTTGACTAGGCATTCAGTTTGAAAGAACTCTATATCCTTTCTCCTTGAATTGTGACATCATCCTACAGAATTCAGAGTGCTGCAGTCATGTCTTTTCTTTTTGGTATTATTGTATATTATCAGAGTGGAAGGTGATATTTAGCTAAATGAACCACTGAAAAAACCTTGATTTTGCTGCACTCCCAGTAATGTATCACATGGGAGCTAAGAAAGAAGTGGAACATGCAGATTATTGTTAAGCAAAACCATTTAGCAGTAATATCTAGGGCTGCAGTTCAACAGGAAAGCCAAAAGGAGTCCTTCTGCTAAGGAAAGAAACACCCGTAAACAAAAACTTACCTCTGTTGACTTCCTACCAATGACAGACAGGACTGACACTTTTGCTCACAATATCTGAATGAAATGTTAGCAGTTCCTCTGCAACTAATGCCGTGGAAATGGATTCACATGCCCTGTGGGTGTGAATCTACAGCCCAGGATTAATTGGGTTACTTTTACAAAGTGTAGACTCTTGTAAATAAGCCAAACTTCTAAATTAATTTGGAATTTCTGATAAGTATCAGACTAACGCATTGGATGATTATTTTTTAACCTCCTGCTAATGTTGCTTTGAGCTTGTTTTGGCAGGACCAGCATCCAGGGACATACATTTGTTCATGCCCTTGTCTTTAGCCTGCCCTACAGCCTGTCAAGGACTGGCAGAAAGCATTGCTCTGGGTAATGTCTGCTGTTATGCACTGGCCTCATTATAGTCTGACTCAGAAGAACTACTCTGTAATTCATATAAATAAGATTTTTTGTTGAGGCCAGTGTACTGAGATAAACATGCATTCTATGCCTGTCACTCATAAACTGATTCGTACATATCATGTGTCATAGTAGTATTTTGTACAGATTTATTGAATTATTTTATAGTCTCTGATGCTTTTCTAAGGCTATTTTACAGCAGCAAAATCCAAATTCTTCGCACTCATTTCTAGATATCTTTAACTATATGGCTCCCTGTATATATGTATGCTATAATCACTGAAGTAGTGAAACTTAAACATTGAAAAAGTAGTTCATTTGCATCTGGACCTAAAAATTAATTTTCCATTCAGCTTTAAAATAGCTAGGACTCATATTAAAATGAGCTCCATTGTAAAACTAAGCTGAAATTCCCAAGCATCCATCTCCAATGGTTAGAAGAAACCAAAGCAATGAATTGGTTCAGACTTTGCACCACATTTTTAAACAGTTAAATTAAAGAAAGATTAATCTGTCCCTCAGTTCCCATCTGACTACCTCATGTAAAAAAACCAAAAATGTCTCTTGAACATGATAAACTTGACCTCAACCTGTTCCTATCTACTAAATCTAAGAATTATTCTTGTGTTCAACATTATCTCCTCTGGGCTCAGAGACTAAGAGCTGGCCTCAGGTGACCTACTAGAAAAACTTCAGTAATGTTGCATATACATTCTATTTATTGAAAAGAAAGAATATTACCAGTTGGTACTAATACTCTATTTAGAAGGACTGCAGTTGAGAGAATGTTGTAATGAGATTGGCATTTTACATGAGGAATTGGTACTAATTTCCTAAAATGCACCAATGGTCTCCAAGTTATATTTGTGCTTCAGAGATAAGCCAAATGCCATTATTCTGTCCTCCAGCAGTCTGTATTTTTAGAAAAGATGAAATAACCAACACTTGCATTTTTTACATCTGTGATATGAACCAATAACCCCATGAAATTGGATGAGCACTAACCTTCTGTGAAAAACGATTAGCCCTATGTTCTAAGATAAAAATAATAAAATATGAAAAGTTTTTGAAGGGCAAGAATTACTCCTCCTGAACCGAGAATTAGATTTCTTTGTGGAATTACTGAGAAGATTTTTTTTTTCCAGAAAAGTGTGGCGCAGCAAGTAACACTATTTATTAAGATTTCATGAAATGCATGGAAAAGCTTGACTCTAAGATATATGGTTTTTTTCCCAAAAAACAATGTGGTAGCTGGGATTTCTGTTCATGCCTTTCATCCTGATCTTCAAAACTGGTATGAATGCATGCAAGGCAGAATATGCCAGTGCTGCCACCAGGAAGACATTAAGCATAAAAGAACTTGTACTCAGCTTGATGCTTTACCAGACATATGTGTTAGTTCATTTCAAGTTTTGTTTAACCCCACATAAAAACTTTTCATTTAAAATATTTTAAATCATATTCCAGGAATAATTAATTTTATCTGTTTAAACTCAAATATTAGCTACAGACTACATTTGAATTTTCTAAGTAGAATATTGAAGCTTATCCTTAAATCATATTTATATTTATATTTTCCAATTATTTTTATTTTTAATAGCGTATCTTCCTGGTTTTGTCATGTGTAATTCAAAAAAGCAAAACCTGTAACTTTAGTGTCTTGATTCTACTAATTTAGTCAGACTTAAATATACCTCCATAAAAAAATCTAAAGAACGGATAAAATTATTAGAAAGAAAGAAGGCACCATTTTCAAAAACAGCTACATGGTTTTGAAGCTGAAATTCTACATCAGAAATGATTTGTGAATATGGTGATTTTTTACATTTCATTGAACATCAACAGAATTTAAGCAATTAAGTGCTTACATTCCTTTTGATAGCTTTACATATGCTTTAGGAGATTACAGGAAAAGGAAGACTCACTGATCTATTTTTCATAAATTATTTGTTAGACTGGCTATCTGAAAACAGAAGGCTGTGGAGTAACTTAGAGGTTATTCATATTTTGGAAGATATATAAAGGATAAGGCAATAAGAAACAAGAGAAAATTTAAATCTTGGAAGTAGAAACAGAAGTAGAAAGGGGGAAAAGAAGACTGGAAGTCCCTCTGGATGTTCATAGTGTCCCATATTGGGAAAGCTACAAAGTCTGACATTCTTGGTAGAGTGTCAGACTTTCCTAGGAGCTCTCTCAGTGACAGGCACCTCTGTATCACTTAACAGACTCAAGGCAGCTGGGCCTGCCTGGTAGAGTCCCAGAGCTTTCCCCTGTCTCATCTCTGTGGGGCAAGGATGCTTTATATGCCTCTTGTTTTGAGACAAGGTCAAACAGCCTGATAGAATTCCACTCATCCCAGTCTTTATGGATGTGCATGTATGCATCTGTTTCAAATCCAAGACACTTCAGAATCCAGTTATCTCCCTCTCCTTCAACGGCACTGAATTCTTATCTCTACCTGAAAGCTTTCCTGATAAGTAAATTTGTTTTTCCTATATATCCAATGTTACTAGTACCATGACTCTCATGAGAGTACCAATAGGTTTAAATGCTAATTATAGAAGCTGGAAAATAGGAACAAACAAACCAACAAGAAAAAGGCTGATATCCATATACGAAACAAAAAGTTGTCTGAGGATGGCAAAATGGAAGTGCTTTGGTAACAAGCATCCATTAGGAACTTATTAAGATCATTCCAACAGGACTCAGTTTGCCCTTGAGTTTCAACTCTCTTGGGCTAGAAATACAATAGTGAATGAGTTCATGTGCTGTAGACTGAAGGAGATGACTGATGTTTTCACACAGAGGATACAGATATAGGGAATGGGATAAAGTTCTTACATAGCTAAAATGGTTTAATCTTTATATTGAGTCCAATTATTTTATTTATTGACTGGCATCCTTTTGCTCTCAAATTAAGTCAGGTATTTAACCCTGAACAATTCTGGACAGAGAATCTCTAAATGACATTAAGGCAACAAAATAAAACTACTTATACGTATTATAATTCTGCCAGTAAAGACGTAATTTCTTATAGTATACTTCACAGCATGCTTTGATTTGCTGTTTGACCCTTCTGACTGCATAGTGTTTACATTTTGTCCAATTAGTATGTCCATAATTGTATACAGGAGTAAAAACTACACAGAGACATCCAAGCCAACTACATCAGAGTTAGCCTGTATTCCAAAGGAAAACAGTCTCAGTTTTGCTAAATTCTCTTTATGATCATATACACTGTTCTTCTTAACTTCAGTAGTGCAATACACTAATGGCACTGGATGGTTTCTGATATCTTGACATGTACAAACAGTCAAAGCTAGTTGAATGTGATGGAACATTGACTTGGACAAAGTTTTGAACTGGATATGCCTAGAACTTGTCCTTTATGTGATCTCCTCTAGGCAAGCTCTAATATTGACTATTAAACTGGAAAAGGTAGGTTTCATTGGAGTATACTCTTTAAAGGATACAAAATTTAGAATGACTGTCTGCCTACTAATAAAAAGTTTATTGAGTTCTTACTCAAAAGAATATCTTTGGCATATAGTCTTGGTCTGAGCTAGTCCAGAGATATTTTGGGCTATTGCAAATTTAGCTTATTTCTGTGTTGTTTCTGCTGCCTCCATGGTCTGGAGGCATGGCCTGATTCTTGTTCCTTTCTACCTTTTTTCTTCCCCTTTCTGAGCTGAAGGTTCTCAGGCTCTAACTGTGATCACCTTGTTTTCTTTTCCCCTCGGTATGCTGCAGACTGGAAACCTCTCCCTCAGACATGCTCATCATCCCTCTCACCTTCTTCTTTGTCTTTAAGAAAGGCTGATGTCAGAAGAGACAAAACCTGAACATCCATTGCTTGGAGTTATCCAAATAGTGTGGACACACTATGCTAGCACAGTCTGAACCCTACAAACTTGCCATTGACTTAATGCATTGGCCAGAATCTCTGTGCCAAGATCATACCCTCATTGTGAAGAGGAAGAATAGCACAAGCATTAGAGCAGAAATTGTGGAAGTCACTGAATCACATCTGCCTTAGAGTTTTCATCTGAATTTTTTTTCTTCAAGGCAGGATTCTTGAAAGGATCACACTCTGTATATCATGAAGATCGGAGAATACTAGAAAAACACACATGAGAGCACGTCCGTATATCCTAGAAAAGATATAAACTTTCCTAAACTAATCTATTTCATTCACTGGATGGTAAAGTATATCAACACATTTTGGATATTAAGGTAAATATTATTTGTTTAAATTAATAGTCTGAAAGCATCAGTTAACCAACAGTGCTTATGATTTTACCATTCTATTTGACACAACGGTTATGAAAATAAAACATATTTCATTTGATGTGGATAATTTTCTATGATTCAGAAGAGAACAGTAAAATATAGGATTTGCTTAGCAGCAAAAGCAAAATGAAACAGATAATATTGCAGTCATTAATCAGAATCAAGTCCTTTCTGTGCTAGGTACATATCAAGCTGACATGGGAGTCATTATTTATTTACCACAGAGGGAAATTCACCTCTGCAGAGAAAGTTACAGGTCTATATATAATCTAAAACCCACATAAATCTGCCAGTTTTATGTTGATTTTCCAAATATGGTAATATCTTTTTCATAAAGAAAACAAGATTACACAGGAGCTAAATTACTTGTGGTTTTTTTTCAAGTTGAATTTCTCTTTTATTGCATACAAGATTTAGAACAAGTTTATGTACCTAAGTGCCATTTATGAAGTTCAATGTGGCAATACTAACTGAAATTTTATCGTCTTATCTGTACTAAGGTTCTCAAGATGAACACAAGTCATTTTTCTGAAAACTTGATAGCTTGCTCTGAAATAAATGTGAGGAACCATTTATGAGCTGGGCTGTACCTAAATCCTGATGTTTCAATGATTACACTGTGCTAGTTAAAAGGCAAAACAGTTTGACCAAACAGCAAATTCTTCAGTTTCCAACACAAACCGAACCAAAGGTCTGTAAAACATCTCATCTTAGATGTTTTCCTGCCACAATACGAATCTGATCTTTACCTTTAGGTTGTAAAAATCAATCATTCTGGATCCAGTATCTTCATAAAATTCATGACTTGAAAAATGGAGGACTGAATAAATCATTGGAGAGTTTCTTGCAATGCAACATCATAATATAACTCTTTCACACCAAGCCTAACAGCTGTGCCACAAAGCAAAGTATGATGTATAGAAATTAATTGAGTGCCATAGTTAAATTATTATTTCTACTACCATGCATATGTAATTTGTATTTGCATAGATACTAACACGGAAAAGATAAAAATGGGTAACTTTCAGACACTTTCTATGGCAAGTATCCCTAGTTCAACTGTTTTTATATTAGTGGTTGTGTTGGTTTGGCATGGCCTGGTTTTCGTAGTGTAGGGGGGGCACAGAGGTGGCATCAGTGAGAAGCTGCCAGAAGCTTCCACCATGTCCAGCAAAGCCAATCCCTGATGGCTCTGAAGATGGACATGTTGCTGGGCCAATTAGAGAGGTTGGTAACACCTCTGTGATGACATTTAAGAAGAAAATCAAAACAAAGTGGGGCACAGTTTCTTTCTAGCCAGGGAAGAGGAGAAGGTGAGAACATGTGAGGGAAAACAACATGGCTACACCAAGGTCAGTGAAGAAGGAGGGGGAGGAGGTCATCCAGATGCTGGAGCCTAGGTTCCTCTGCAGGCCGTGGTGATGACCATGGTGAAGCAGCTGTGCCCCTGCAGCCCATGGGGTCCACAGGGGATGCAGAGATCCACCCGCAGGCTGTGATCCAGTGGGAGACCTGGTAGAGAGAGGGGTCCCTGCTTCCAGACTGAAGCAACCTGTGCTTGGAGGACTGCACCCTGTGGAAGAGTGACCCACACAGCAGCAGTTTTGGGAGGACTGCTGCTTGTGAGATTGGAGCCATGCTGGAGAAGTTCACAGAGAACTGTCTCCCATGGGAGGGACTCCACAGTTTCACAGGGGAAGGACTCCTCTCCCTGTGCAGCAGAAGAAAACCTCAGGTGATGAATTGACCAAACCCTCACCCCCTGTCTCTCTGCACTGTCGGTGGGAAGGAGGGAGGGGTTGGGGGAAAAAGGTGTTTTTTAGGGCTTATTTTTTTACTTCTCATTATCCTCCTCTGATGTTGTTGATAATAAATTCACTTTGTACCTCTAAGTTTGAGCCTGGTTTGGCCTTGGAGTGTTTTCTCCCAGTCCTTATCTCAACTCATGCACCCTTCGTTTAATTTTTTTCTCTCCTCTGCCCAGCTGTGGCAGGGGAGGGCGAGGGAGCGACTTTCATGAGTGCCTGGCCAGTTTTGCCAGTGTTGAAGCAGGACAGTGGTAAAAAGAATGCGTTCCTGGAACAAGGTCTCTCTACCCTAGATTTTGGGAAAGCTCAAGTTTGGAACTATGTGGTAAGTAAAAAAATGCCACAATTGTTCAAGAGGAATGTTGATTTTTTACAACATCCTGCTCTGAGAGTCAAAAGTGGGAGCTGTTTGAAGCTTTTGGGAGCTGTGAAATGTTCAGGGTTTAACCTGAGATAGATATACTAGCAGAGTGAAAATGAGGTGAGCAAGAGAAATGAGGACTATAATTTCCATGTGTCAGAAATTTGTCACTTCTATCTCAATGCCTTTTATGATTCATGACTACAGAATACAAGATAGCACTGCATATAGTAAAAGATTACAAACAGAAGTTTTGAGGTGGATAAGCCACAAGCTATGCAAATCTTCCCAAAAAAGGTGTCAATAAAAATTTTATAACTTTGCACTTGTTTTCTATGCATGCAGAACACATACCTTTCAAATGTTTTATACATAGGCTTTTTTGTTTTTTGCACTGAAAAATAATAACCCATTACTTTAACATTTTGAAATCTTGGTCTCTTCAGGAAGCAGAGTGTTCTAAGTCTCTCTGAGAAGATGAGTGCAGATTCTAATGATATAAAATGTCCTGACTTTTTCCCTGCAGCTCTGGAAGAGATAAGATTTTAAAGCCAGCACGGATCCATTTGAACAGAAATATTATTTGAAAGGAAATATCTACAATTTCAACCCCTTTTAAAAGATACTACACTGTTAATCGCATGGCCAAAAGTAGGGAAAATAAACATCACAATTTAAAATCAAAATGTCATTTTTTTAAAAAAAATATATTGGTGCTGCCTTTATTGCTATTCCATGTTGTTAAATATTATTTCACCAAGCTTTTTTTCTGAAACTGTGATGACTAGCCCATTTTTAGCATATCTATTTCACTGTTTGATAAGATTTGCATCCAGGAATGAAAGTTGTGAGGACAGTTGAGTTTCACTTGCAGAATACTGATTTGTATAGGTGAGATCTTAGAAAAGTAGGAAATATGGTAACATAAAATAATGAATTCTCAAAGCTACAGATGTTCCACATTTTCTAGATATAACATTCAGTTCTTTACAAAGCACTAAATAAACTAGTATTTTTTTAGCCAGAAACTCACAGGTATTAGCAACCGCACTTAAAGAAGGAAATATTTGAAGGAAATAAATGAGGTTGTAGAGTGTCCCTCACTGGCAATATTCAAGAACTGTCTGGACACAATCCTATGCCATGTGCTCTGGAATGATCCTGCTTGAGCAGGACGGTTGGACCAGATCATGACTCTGGTCCTTTTCAACCTGGCCCATTCCATGATTCTGTGATTTAGTGGTACACCTTTAGACAAGGTGCAAACATGTGAACATTATTCAAATAAATAGTCCTTTCTCTTCTCATTTGCACGCACGCAGTTTCTGAAGATAAAACAATTATCAGGATATGCTCAGTATCCACTTTTCCCATCTCTGGTTAATTGTTTTTGTGTCATGAAGTTTTTGCCACGGAAGGCAGTGTGAGAAGACACTTCTGACATACAAAAAAGGTATGACTATAGAGTCATGGGCAGACAGCCCTGGAGTTCAGCTACCCTCACATATCCCTAGCAAGGCACCAACCAGCTCTGACTCCCACACTGTCCAGCCATGTCAGTGTTGGACTCTGCTCTGACTGTAGCCCTGGGAGTCTGGACTTAGTCTTGTGCTGATTTGGCTCCTCAGCTTCACTACAGTTTGGTATCCCCCATTCCAGTAGGTCTGCCGTGCTGAAGATGTGCACAGATGGAGCCAGAAGATTGTTCATAAAACAGTATTCAGCTGTTCCAGTTCAATCTCCTTAAGATTTTATGGTTAGTGGAGACCGATAGTCTTTTCAGGGGAATCATGTAAAGCAGGAATGTAATTTTGATTTCCCAAATTACATCCCACACACTCCACCCTGCTACAGAGGAATGTGCTTCCTGTGCAGTAGTTTTTCATGTAAGTAAGCCACAGTCAGAGCCAGAGTCAGTTCAAGACATGCTTTCAGTTCTGGGTTAACAATGGAGTCTTGTTTTTAACAAGCCTGAAGATACTGTGAAAGCCCTTACACATTAAACACAGTACTTGCCAGTCTTTAAATATCTACGAAATTAACTTTGCTTCAGGTATTAATGCTCACAGAGAGAACCAGAAATTTACCTTCCACAAGGAAGGGTCAGTTGCACTCCCTCTCCTTCAGCAAACTGAGTCCCAGTGTTTCCAATGTACAGCTTTGTGTTTATTAAAAAAAAAAATAAAATCCTTTTTGTGACTGAAATGGCTGATTGCCAACGAACTTTTCATCCCACAGGTAATATGATGTTGGTGCAACATAGTAAATAACAGTCTATGGGCACGCACGATCTTGCTCTGAGTTGATTGGAAATCCTGCCACCGTTATCACAAATATCAACTTGACTTAGTGGGACTAAACTCTACTTGTTTGATTCTGAACCCATGGCAGAAGGAGATGACCAAGTTCAAGGCCATCTAAGGAACCTGAAGGTGCACAAGTCCATGGGACCTAATAGGATTCATCCACAGGTCCAGAGAGAACTGGCAGAGGAAGTGGCTAAGCCATTATCCATCATATTTGAGAAGTCATGGAAGTCCAAGATAAAAAGGAAGTTTTGGGGGACTACAGGCCAGGCAGTCTCACCTTAGTGCCTAACAACATCATAAATCAGATCTTCCTGGAAGCTATGCTAAGGCACATGGAAAATAAGGAGGTGACTGATAACAGGGTGAAGGTGAAGGGTGAAGGATGCCCGACGAATTCAACATCCTTTTCTGATGTGATTACAGAAGTGATGGATCAGGGAAGAGTGACTAACACTATCTACTTGAAGTTGTGTAAGGCATTTGAGTATGTCCCACATGATATTCCTGCTTCTAAACTGGAGCGACATGGACTTGATGGATGGACCCCTTGGTGGATAAGGATTTGGTTGGATGATTGCACTCAGAGGGTTGCAGTGAACAGCCTGATGTCCAACTGGAGACCAGTGACAAGTGGCATTCCTTAGGGACCAGTATGGGGAAGGTGCTGTTTACTGTATTTGTGGTTGACATGGACAGCGGGATTGAGCTCACCCTCAACAAGTTTGTTGATGACACCAAGATGTGTGGTGTTGTTTACAACACAAGGAAGGGATGCATCTAGAGGAACCTTGACAGGCTTGAGAGGTGGGACTGTGTGAACCTCATAAAGTTCATCAAGGCCGAGTGCCTTGATTCTGTGATTAATTCACGACTCAGATCACCTTCCCAGAGAAAAACAAGAACTGACAGTACTATTCAAATCTTTCATGTGGGAATGATTTAGACTTACTGAAGTTAAAAACAATGTCCTGAATTGCACAGAGCAACCTGTTGATTTTCTGTGCAAATTACAGAGCACCTGTGCATATGAGGGCAGTGTGCCACAATTGTCCTTAAGAAAAAACCCCACATTCTGCATTAGCTCCATGATTGATTGGACTAAACCTCCAGAGAGGTTTCCAACAAGCATTGTCTGCCACATGGTAAGATTTAACTCAAAGGGATATCTTGAAGGTAGGTTGTAATAATTTACTGAAATGAGGCTGAAAAAAAAAACCAGATAAAATATGGTGACAACATTATAACCTTGTAATTTATTGATTGACAAAATTGAACTATTTAATTTAGAACCTTTTAGGCTGAATATTCTTTAGCAAACTATAACTCGGAGTGCTACACATACAGTTACTATATGCTTTAGTCATAATCTGCATTGAAATATCTTACAGGTAAACAAAGGTTAAATGAATTCTCCTTGCTACATCTTAGGGAATTTTGTGATGCATGTTTGTCATTTATAATGACACTGGAATAGATGTAGTTGTAATTATTTACATCACTATATCTATGCTGAGGGTACAGTAAAACCCTAATTTGTAGAACTTTGCATAAGTAAGAAGATTTATGCCAAAGAAAAGCAGTTTTCTAAGTGCTTGCCCATCCCATCAGCTGCTTAGTGAGGGCTTCAGAGAGTCTTGTGTAGCTCATGGACTGTTTTGGAGATGCTCACCCCTTGACATGAATTTCATTCACAGAAAATAAGCATCCAATTTAGTGTTTGTTGCACTGCAACACTAATGGCTGGCTCCCGAAATCCCCACAAAGCACCAAGCATCAGGTAAGCACAGTATATTTCAAAAAAAGAAAGATTAAATAGAATTTCAGCACTGGGGATTTTGCAGGCCAATTTGTAGTGTTAGAGAACCTTGGTAAAAAAAAAAAAAAGAAAACACCAAAAAATGGTATGGACATAGGTAGAAGACTTGGAACTGGGAGCCAAATAAAATAAATAGATTTAGAAAACTGGACTGGAAATTAAACAATATGTATGGTGCAGTCTAAGGCTGCTTTTTAAGGAGAATGAAGCTTTGAATTCAAGAAGTCAAAGAAAAATTCAAAGAAGGATAAAAAAAAAGAAAAATTAAATATTGAAGAGTGAAATACTCCAGCTAAATAGTCTGCATGGACTGACACTTCAAAAGATGAAAGAGAAAGAAAAAGGTTATATCAATTGACAAGGCTGTGAACAATCCTCCTCCCAACAATGGGAGTCTTTGTATTCATTTCAATGCACTGAACTTAAAAAACAAAAATAAATTGAGAGAAGCAGAGAAATTTCTGTAATGGAAAAGTGCTACTTTAATTCGCTATAAGCACTTTTGGTACAGTTTGATCTTAACATATCAAATAGACAAACCATTTCAAACTTTTTAGCCAATAAGCGATATCCCCTGTTATACAGTGTCAATTAACAACTCACTTCGGAAAATCTGTTCATCTGTTTAGGAGTATTTTGCCAAAAGCACACATGGACAAATTAGCCTCTTAGAGATATGTGACTGGATGTAACTGTCTGGAGTCAGAGGACTAGAATAATAAAGAATAATGAACTGAAGATGCCAAGTTACGTATTTCAGGTATGAAGCATCATAGAAATTAATAAGAAATGATTTAGTCTAGGCTGAGACCATCAGACACACACTGTAACTGCCATGTTTACATTTGATTCTACTGGTGAAGTTCAGGGACAATTGAGTAAGTGCATTGATTGACTTACTGAAGAATTTGTTTTACTCAGTACCCTTTTAGAGACAAAATAAACCATGTCTGAAAATCTAACAAGTGTCATGTGCATTGATAATTGCTGCCTTTAATTCATCAACGTTTATTTAAAAAAAAAAAAAAAAAGCTTGGATGATTGTAGTACAAAGTAGGATTGCATTGAACATTAACAAAATATTTTTAATTCTTGTTAAGCAAGACAAAAACTACTTTATCTCTAGAGACAAAATAATTAATATATTCAGTTTTTATTCTGAGACACTTGAAAGGGAACACATGCAACTACTATTATTCCAGTAATAATTTCTGTATTCGTGTCCTTTTAAATAACTTGAAACTCATGTAATTGCCTCTTCAGTGTTTGTACCTTTCATATACATTTTCAACATTTAGGATATAAGTGAAAAACTTCAACAATAACTTTGTAAGCAGAAGGAATGATAGGAAATACTGAGATTACATGAGATGGACAATATCAATGAACAAGAACAGCCTGCTGTTGCTGTCTTTTTGTGATGATTCTACAAATTTAATGTTTTCCATTTTAAATTGTATCATCCAGCTGTACAAAATAATCTTATATAAAATAGGATGGTATAATAAGCTTACATTTATTTAATTTCTGGTTTGGTTCTTTAGCATAATACAGGACAAATAGTGTTTCACAATGGAAAATTATCAGTTTTCAGAAAATCTCTTTTAATTTTATTTGGGAATATCTACTCTGCAGAATACTAACATGAAAATGTTTTTTAAAATATACATCTCAAAGTCTGAAAGTAGAAGTAAAGAAAGTAATACTGGTTCAGATGAGTCATAAAAGCTCAGGTTTGTGCTTCCTTACATTTCCATATCTAAACCCAGAATTTTTTTATAGCTGTATTGTTTCTGACAGATGTTGGTTTTGTCCCCCTTCTTAAAGATATACAGGTAAAGGAGATTCTGCAACTCTAGGTTAATTTCTTCCAGTGCTCAACTACTTTTGCCATTAGAAATTACATTCTAAACTTCAGTGAGGGATACTTGAAATTATATTGTCATAAGCTATCCAACATGGAAAATGGAGAACAGATATTTTCCCCATTCTTTCTGTATCCCAAGAAAACTTCCTAGATTCTTGTCAGTATTCTGTTTTCTGGAACAACTAAATTAAATGCTTTGGTTTGGTCACATTTTCTGTGCTCAGAAAATGTCATTGATCTCTTGTGATCTTTCTCTTATTGGAATGACTTTACTGAAATGAAAAGGCTTGATCTAGTTAAAAAATGTCCTTGCCAATGGCAAAGGGGTTGAAGCAGATGATCTTTATAGGTCACTTACAACCCAAATGGTTCTGTGCATTTATGACTCTATGATATCATGCTCTCAGAAACTTAAGACACCCCTACACAGCTAATTAGAGTAAGTAATCAAGACCTATTAATTTTATACTGGAAGGTTCTTCAAAATGTTAAGGGGTATTCCTTTAATATAATTTTACAAATGGTCTGTCTGTGCAGGACTACAGCAGCTTCAGTTTCTTTAGAAGTCAGTTTCCCCTTAGTAAGATGATTTCTCAACCTCTCCTTGATATACAACCAACACAAAACCAAAGTACTGTTCACTGCATCCAGTCCCCTGCTGTTATCAGTATCTCTATGATATGAAGTATCTCTATGATATGAAGACTTTTCAACCACTTACGTGTATGCTGTATTTTTAAGCTAGTAAATTTTCTTATATTGTATGAATATTTTAGAAAATAATTCCTTTAATGGCTGTAAATTTAGGCTTTCATCAAGTATTGACTGTCCTACACACATGTAATGTTTTTTCTGTTCCTCGACATGTCACATTGCTTTTTACCTTTCACTTACTAAAGTGAACTTAAATTCTTTTGGTCATACAAGATAGGTTTGCTATCTACCTACAGATCTCCCCATTTTTAAAGCAGTTTAAATTGTGCTTTCTTGAACATGAGTGACTTGTTTACACATGATATTCTAGGTAGGGTTTTCCTTATCTCTCTCAGAAATGCCTCAAACTCTATTTCCTAAGATTAGGATGTTCATTTTTTCACAGATACATTGTATAATGGCCTATATTCTCTCTGTTCTGTATTAACTCAGTTATAGTTTTTATTCCTTTGTTATTTTCGACTGATAAGCCTCCAATTCATAGAGGAATCTTTTTTCATTAGTCTGCAAGTGCATGACTTTGCACTACTGTGCTTTATTCCATTACCATTGCTCCAGCTTTCAAGGTCATCCAAGTCCTTTGTGTCTTCTCCAACTCACCTTTACATTGAAAAAGTCTAATAACTTTGTGTCATCAGAAAATGGCATTAAAATATTTTTGTATGTGTCAAGATAATAAATGACAATATTAGATCAGTCTAGTGTCAAGGCTGATCTTTGAGGAACTCCCTTTAGTAGTCTTCCTCCAGCCTGGTAATTCCTCTCAATGTAAACAAGAGTCTTTTCTCCACATGAACCAATTTCTTGTCCACCTTATCTGTCTGCTTTAGAATAAGTAAATTCTGATGCAGTATCACATCAAAAACTTCCCTGAAGTAGATTAGTTTTGCTGTATCATTATTCTCTAAAAACAGGAATCCCCAGTATTTCACAAGAGCAGAAATCTAGCAAAGATCACACACAACTTTCAAAAAATTTGTGGTTCACCATATCCCTTTTTTCTTTTAATTCTATAGCTTTATTATCATCTCTCAAACACATTTCAAAGACTCCTTTATTACTGTAATCAGAGATATGAGCCTGCCATTTATTTGGAACACACCTTCCTGTTTCTCACACATAAGCATCACATTCCTGTTTGTCTGGTCTTATGGTGTTGATGCTGATTTGACAAATTAAAGTTTTGTGTAACGTGGAATGGCAATTCTCTCACTAATCCAGAAAAGCAGCTACCCACCTGAGAGCAATGTCTGCTATGATGACATCTGTCTAGCGTGCACTAAAATTTCTCACAGAGAACTACAGGAAAGTATTAATTCAGTTTTGGACTTAGATTTAGATGATACTTAACTGTCTTTATTTATTATTCCATCAAGAGTGTATAAATTCTTCGTAGCACTTTTCTTTTTTCTGCTTTACATATTTTCATTTCCCTTTCGAGGTCAAATCAGCTTAAGTTTTGACCCTTCCACTTCAGCCCTGTATTTTTTAACTTCAAAACATGTTTTGAAGATCCTTCCAAGCTGTCTATTTAGTTTGTTATGGGAACCATTCGTAGAAGTCTCAAATGAAAATTATGTATGATTTAAACCTTGTATTTGAATAATTGCTGAACCTTGTACACATTTTTGACTTGTAGTTCTTCTCACTTCATAAAATACCTTTTTTAATTTAGCAGGTTAAGAACTGGACTTTAGTTTCCTAAATTCTAGTCCCACAATCCACAGTAACACTGTCAGTCAAATCCTCCTGGTTTAGCAGCCAGTGTTTGCACATGCTTCCCATGATTTAGCAAGTTTGTTCTGACAAAAATCAGGGTACTCTCTAATCTCAGGATTAGAGATCAAGGGGTGTAGAGGAAACTCCTTTTTTACCCCAAGATCTCTCTTATAAGGAAGTGATGTATATATTGCTCCATTTGAATACACATCTCCATGATAGTTTTGCATTCCTTAAAATAACATATATGCATCTCTCTTTTCTTCCCACCCCACAACACCCATCTCAAGATAATTCAGATTTACAGGTTGCACATTGAACATTTCATTCTATACTATTGGATACTTCTCTAAGGCAGGATGACTTGACAGACAACTTTTCACAGTTTTTTTTACCTTATGTATGTGAGATGTTCATGTTGTTCTCTGCTCCTTTTCTTTCTCTTTAAGTGGGAGGGACCTTATCCCTCCTCCTATTTAGTGCAGACTGGCTCAAGACACCTGCTGTCAGAACGAAGGACAAACACTGTGCTTTGTCTGTTGTGTGGAGCTTATTTATTTGTCTCTTACTTCCTCATTTTCCTTAACCTAAATGGAAAGTCAGTTGTCCTGATAAAACACAATACTCTGTGTTTATGGAAAGAGCATCAGTCACACACAGAACTTGTAAAAATAATTGAGGCCAAAGGAGGAACTGCAAAGGGTGGGAAACAAAATAGGACCTCATATTGACTAAGATGAGGAAGAGGGAGGTTGCATAGAAGTAAAGGATTAATTAGGGAGACCTATACTGACATTTCTATAAAACTATTTGCAATGGAATTTGTAGTATATTCTTACGATTAAGAATATTGCTGTTAATTAAGATTAATTAACAAATAAATAACAATAAATAACAAATTGTTAAATAAATAATTAATATTATTGCTGTTTCCTGCTTCCCAAACTCAGGGAATTCAGAGCCAGGTCCTGTATATCTTCATCGAGGTCATTCAGAGGACTAGCAGGGACACTTGTGTGTTAGATCACAGTTAAATATGCGTACACAGTATGCATGCATTAACATCATGTTAGATCCCTAATCCTAAAAATTCGTTTGATTGTTGCTCATTGTGGGTCAACAATGAGTTGTGGAAACAAAAGAGTGACTGTTTCTATCGCTAATAGAATTCAGCCCTGGTCAATTTGCTTTCATAGCACTGGTAACAGCATTAATTGCTGCTTTTTCCACTGTCCAGGGTGATGCATATCTGGAGGTATCTTGTAGCAGCTGAAGTAATTCTAGGTCTTGAAAGTGACACGAGGATTGGTTTAGAGAGGCCAGGCTGCATAAGATTCCAAAGCACGTTGTGGTGTAAATATCTTGCAGATATTTAGCTGGCTACTTGTAAATAAAGGTAACCATCAATTTTGAAGACAGATGGAATTCACCTTAAATGCTGCATTGACATCAGATTAGCCATGAAGGAGTGGAGAGCTGTCTCTTATGATGGAGCTATTTGTGCACATCGAGTCCTCGTGTGCTGCTGCTTCCACAGCAGCATCTGTGTGGACTTCAGCCTGGGAAAATCCTCTTAATGCATGTCAGAGAAATTTGCTCCTGTCCTTAGAAAATTTATTGATAAAACATCCTTTTTGTAAAATGTGTTAAGTGGTGCCCGAAGACAGGGTTTTATTTTAGATGACATTGTTAATGTGATAGTTGAAAAAAAAATATTTTTAAAGAACAAAATTTAAATGTTAAGTAGGTCCTTTTATGACATAAAAATTTGCCTAGTTGACCTTCCACGTGCTTTTAAACTGCTGACTGAATGTTAAAAAAATCTGAAAACCATCTCAAGTCAACTATTTTATGTTTATTTATATTTTCAACTTCATGTTCTGAAAGAAGCTTAAATAATCAGGGGGATTAAGGTTAGGAATATGAACACACATGCCATTAGTATTCTGACATCTACATTTTCTAAATAATCTGAGCAATTAAAGAAAAAAGGAGGATTTAATTGACTTTGGGTACATTTTTACTAAAAGCTGAAAAAATATTTGCATCCCCTTGTAAACTATATTTCTGCAGTGCTACTTATTTTGATGAAACATAATTGAAATAAAATATAGCAGTATTTTAGACAGAATGTGTCATAAGCCACAAAAAGCAGATGTTTTAAAGGAAAAATCAGAAAGGAGGAAGCAGCTCAGTATTTTCGAGGGAGAGAAATTCAGTTCCCTGACTGAAGATGAGAGGTAGAGAGTTTGAGACAGAAGGAGAAGTGGCTTGGATTTAGACAGTAAGATATTATAACCAGGGATAAGAAAACTAGCAATGTACTGAGAAGAATGAATGTATGAATAAGGGAAGATTCATACAGTCAACATGGCAAGAAGAGGTTGTCAAGACATGGAATAGGGCAGCCTACATAAAACAGAACCTCATCAAAGCCCCTTGAGGACAGGCAAGCTACACTGTCCAAGCAGTTGGTCATCGTAGATGTTCTCTATAGGCTTCATATTTGCCTTGAAGCAGTCCATGAGAGATGGAGCTGTGAATTATTTTCAGTCAATTAATTATAAAAATAAGAGCGGCTTTAGTGAATGCATTTTCATGTGGTGGCTAAACAGATCTACTGGGCAAGCAAAACCAGCCTCAGTGTATCAAACATCTGGTTGAATCTACATTTCATTAGAGAGGAATCCAGGGACTGCTACTGTATTGTATATAAACATTGAGTTAGCTAAAAGACCCTCAGTAACTTGCCTCTAAAATTTGAATTCTTCACCAACTTTGAGTTGTATCTAGCAGCATCTAGTATTACTGTTTGTGGTTAGTTAATGTTCTGAATAAATAAAGGCATTTCTAGCTGTTTGGGCACTGAACATTGCTAGGTGCGACTGTGTTTTTTATCTATCAGCAAACCAATGTTCTGAAAAACAAAAAGGGGGAGGAAGAATGGGTTTCAAACATATCACAGGTCTGTGTTTCATATGGAAAACACTTTTGGTCAGGAAAAAGACCTTTTCAATTTTTCTTTTACTGTTTTGCTTCAGCATTTTTCAAACAAATGGTTTTGGTTGGCCTCAGAACCAAAAAATTATCATTATTCACACAATTTTGTGTGCAGATGTCATCAAATATCCTTTATTTGACAGTCCATATTCCCCATTAGTCAGCCTATGAATACCCCAGTTTTATTCATGCAGTAATAACTCCAAGCAACACTAAACAATTCCTGGCAAAGTCTAGCTCCATTTGGCAAATGGTGACCTGAAGTCAGCCTGATTCATACTTTTGTGCCCACATAGTTCTACAAAAGTAACACCCAACACCCAGAGAAAAACTTTAGTATCATGAGGAGATCCTCAGCAATATATCAGCAACAGTGGTGGCAACAAACAAAACAAGGAACTTTTTCTCTGATTCCTATGAGTTTAACAATGACCTGTGACAGGTAGAGATGGAAAATTCCAGTCTTGGTTTTGTAAGATTAAGTTTTCTTAAAACTGCTTTCATTTCTTCATAGAAAACTGACTCTTAGAAGAACTAAAGCAGTGATTTAGAACTGCAGGAGTGATCACACAAATGTTGCATGTTTGAAAGGTTTAACAGTTACAAAATACCACTATCAAGAAAATACTATACTGGTCTATTTGAAAATACAATATCTATTTTTCCTTTGCAATAAAACCACAAAAAAGCCCCAAACCTGAAATTTGTTTTAAAATAATGTCTACATTCAATTCTATTAATTTCTTTACTTTGGGCTCATCATCGTACTCCTAATTTTCAACACTCTATTGACTCATTTATATTTGATATAGATCATTTTTACCTTACTGAGGTACTAATTCAGAAGACATGAGAAACAGTGGAATTTGTCCACAAGCAGGCAGCTTTGTTAATAATATCAACAAAAATCAAAACATGAACAGCCTGTAGATTTAGTTATGCTTTTTGTATGGATGAATCAAAATATGCAGAAGGGCATCACCAACAGAATTTCCGATACCATTATTGTAAGAAACATAATTTCTCCATAAATATAGAACCTTTATTTTACTCTGAGAAGATTAGAACAATTGTTCAGGAGAGAACAATTGTTATAATACTCTTGATTTATATCAGTGGGATGAGGTAAATCCATAAATATGGGTCCTATCACTATAAATAATTGCTTACCCACATTTAGCACATTAGAGTCCATGATTTCAATATAATTTTCAGTTTTAATATTTTTAGATAGAGAGTTCTCTATTGAATCACATGACTCATTTATTGGCAGCAGTGACTGCTGCACACAAACTTGTTGAAAACTGTCTTCAACTGCAAACACCACTAAATTATAAATGTATATTTATTGTGGCCATTCTCTTTTTGACACTTTCACATATAGTGAAAAATGAAAAAAATCACTTAAAGAACTGAAACCTTATTCCCACTGCTTCCACTTTTAAAGGCTGAAACACTTGCTGAAATATATATGAAGCACGTGCTATTGATCAGAGGCTCAAATAAGGGTTCAACACCCAGATGTTTAAGGCACCAGACACAGTTACAGTCTGTTCCAAAAGTCTAGCCATTTGAAACCATTTTGCATAATACTTTGTCAAAAATTTACTGTGCCATCCTTTCTTCTGCAGCTACCCTTTATAGAAGACCAAAATAACATATTTCATGTGTAAGAATACTTGACTGTCACCTGATATTTTAGCACTTGGAGGAGTTACTTATGGTGACAAACACTTCTTTAAATCCTTTAACACTGTCATACCAAACTTCAGAATAAAAGTGCAACAACTGATATCAGAAAACAACTCCCATCAGATTCCCAAGGCTTCTCATACCCATGGCAGTATTGCAATTACATGGTAGGATAGTTCACTGCATTCAGAGCTGCAGCTTTATTTTTGTAGATATATGAGAGATTCATATTGCTAAACACGAAATGTGTAGATAGTAAACTGGTGAAGTTCAGCTGCCTCTTATTATATATATTAGGCTTTGACTATTACCACAGCGCCTTTGATATGTTTCAATAAAACAAAGTTATTGTTGGTTTCATGTCTTATTAAATGTTTATCAGATCTACCCTTTAATGGCACTCTATCTCCCCATAAAATCCTGAAGAAATTAAAACTCTACCGAAGGTAAATAAATGAAAATACTTAAAAGAAAGCTAATGCTTAGAGGCAATGCAAATTTATTCAATATTTCTAAAATTAAGAGTATAGGAATTTAAGATTTTTCACTCTCACTAGAGTATAATTTATGGTCTTTAATTAAAATTCCTCCTACCATGACTTTATTATAAAGGAAAATGCAAAGGAACATCAGAAGAATTCTCACTCAGAAAAATGATGCCAACTGTCAATTACTGCTTTACAGTGAAATATCTCTAATTATTCCTAGTATTCATTAATTATTTTTTTGCACAGATATTGTCCATTTTGTACTTCGACTGCCTTCACAAAGATCCTGTCATTATTCAGTTACAAAAACTCCTTATACAACACCTTATAAACACCTTATACAACAGCAAAAGTCTAAATTTTAACCATGAGTCCTTGAGATATTTGGTGAGGCAGATGTCTGACAGTAACTGTAACTGTGATGCACAGACAGGGATAGTGCTAGACTTCAAAATACCACACCTACGTTTCCTCATTATTCTTTCATCAAGAGGAATCTTCAGGACAAAATATTGAAATAAAAAAGCACCCAATTCTTTCAGTGGGATTAGGAAAAGATCAGATAGCTTTGAATTAATTTATGTTAGTTTTTGTTTCACAAACACCCATGTTCACCTGTAGAAGGATTTTAGTTTCCAGGCTACTCTGGGGAATTTGTGGAGCTGTCCCCTGATGTTCTAACACAAGGTTATTTTCTCAGTCTAACTTTGCTGTCATCATCGTCTGCCGAGAAGATAAACTCTGTAATAGCCCATCACACCTCAGCTTAGTGACAGACCAAATATCCAATCTAAACCACTGAGAATCATCAGGCACAGGTGATAGCTGCTGACTTGGTACAAAGCAGCTCAACTCCATTAAACCTGAAGGAGCCGCATTGTTTTATTCTGTCTCAAGAATTTGCCAGAATGTGTTATATACTTCAATTCCACAGACAGAGCTAGCTATGACAGCTCAAGTCTTTGCTTGTATAAAATAAATCATAAAGGGATTTTATCACCTTAGTTCTAGACAACATTATCTCTTGACCACACCAAAGCCCACAGAGGTATCTAGTAAAATAGTTCTTTAATCTGTCTCATTCTCAATTTATATACAAAAAATAAAAATGAATACTTGCTGTCTCTTTTCCCTGAAGTATTGTATATGGCTGGATGGAAAACAAGGTTTCCATCTTATGATAAATGTCAGAGTTTTGGCCTTTGTTTTCAGTTCCTGATGTGAACAAAACAGTCTTTCAAGAGTTTTAGGAGAGACAGCCAATTTCAGAGGAGCTGATACTCATATCATGCATGAAATTTTAGTTTCCAATCTGTGCCTGGGGGACACGGGACTTAATGCTTTATTTTCTGTGTACTAAGTGAAAGCACTTAGCAACAACTTTCTCCAGGGCATTTGTCTGTGGACTTTTGCTCACAAAATCTTTCCTGGGTCCAAGGAATCTTTTCAGACAGACTTTAGTTGACATCAGGATAACTGTGAAATGTGTTAATGTAAAGGAATACGGATTTTTTACAACAATTTTTTTTGAAAAAGGATATTTCACCTCAACCACCAATGCTGAGCCATTATAGTGGTAGAGTCCCAGCTCCCACCTAGTTCCAGCCTGACACAGGTGGCTTCAGGGACAAGTGATGTTGCCAGGGACCTGAGACAGTATTCACCAGAGAATAGGGATTCCCATTTCTCAGCTCCAATTGGAATAGCACCTATGCCCTCTGCCAAACTATGACTAGGCTCAGAATCTGAAATTATTAATGGCTACAAGAAAGGGAACAGGCTAGATGCTACCTCTGTCCAGGATTCAGGTACTGATAAAGTAAGACCTCTTATTTGCATAACATTGTCTTGAACAATGTAGTAACATCAAAATAAAATTGGTAAGTAATTTTGTAACACTGAATCAGCATTGCATCTGTGACAAAAAATTCAGGCAAAATATATTTGAGAAACCCAGCAATAAGCTCACTGTAGCAGATAATACTAACAGAGACTTCTTGGCTCAATTTGTGATGTCCCAAGGGAGCATTTGAGAATCAAACTTACTCTGGGTTTCCCCAGAAATTTAAAGAGTTTTCCAGTTTTAAAGTGATTAAAATATTTTTGGAAGCAATACCCAGTTGTCAATAGGTAATACACATTTTCCCCACAAACTATAATACATGCAAAACTTTTAAAAGAAATTATCAATCTGACTATATACATCACTTAAAAAAGAATCTTCCATGGATATTTAAACTTCAATTATCTTCATTAAAAAAATAACAAAACAAACCCAAAACAAAAAACTCCAAACCTATAAAGAATGATTACGGAAAAGTCAAGACCCAGACTACTGGTGATATTTTAGTCTTTGGCTAAGAATTTGCAGGAGGCTTCAAATAGATATTTATTTACCCTTATGGATCTCAGTGAGAGGGCAAGAATAGGGCTTTAATCACAAAATTTAGGTGACACTCACTATCTCGCAGCAGGTTTTACTCCCAGGTGTCTTCCACCAGGACAGAGTAGCATTTTGATCAGCCAATAGTGGGATAAACTCTGTGGAAAATATTTTAACCTTGCACATGGGAATGGATTAGTTGATATACTGCGTCGTCTCTGTAATGTGACAGTGTGATTTTAATGCCAGCACATGAAGCTACCTTGGTAAAGTGTGCCAAGCACCAGATAAATCTTTACTGGACCTTTGTTTTTGCTTAAATCTTGAAAAAAAATCTGCTGTGCAACCTGACTCTTCTGAATTTCCCAAAAGGACAAATAACATCCGTTTATCATCCCTCAGTCAGATGTTTCCAGGTTCCTGGAGTCATTGGGAATAAAAGGCTTCTTTTAACACCTCCTGTGGACAGGTCAGAGTGCAAAGGAAGGAAACAACATTCATCATCAATTTAGTCCTGGAGGGGGATTAACTGCATTAGAGAAAAAGAACTGACAGCTAACTCACCAAGGAGTGGAGCACATGTCTGCTTCTACTACTGCTACTTTACAAGTTGACCTTCACCCCAGTTCTTTTCACAGCAGCAGGTTTGACAGATGAGCGATAATGAGAGTCCAGATAGTGCACAGAACAGACTGCTGCTTGAGCTGCACAAAAGCCAGTCATCACATAGCACTTGCCTGGCAACTCTCAAAGGATGTTGCACTTCCAGTCCTTTGATCATCTTTTTTTTTAAACAGAGCAAGCAGAGTAAGGCTGGGACAATTTCAAAAGCATAAACTGTGGTCTGCTTCACTCTTCCCTTTTTCCTCACTCCCCTTTCCTCACTATTGCTCTTTGCTAGGCAGACTGCATATATTAAACTTTGATAAATGACAAATAAATCCTGCTGTTCAAAGAATGACTGTGAAGTTAAGTTCACTTCCACAGCCGTATCAAACTGTCAGATAATTTTTCAACAAAAAATTTGTAAGAGATTTTGTACAACTGCATACATCTGCACACACCAGCATATTAAAGACATACACTTAATTAGACAAAAGATATTACTGTAATGTGTCTCTAGTTTATTTTCTCATGCTGTAGAGATTTGACCCTTCTGTCGACTTTCTAGTATTTAGAGATCCACACCATGCTTTCACATCTTGGAGAGGAAATATTCATGTTGTGCATGACTGCTTTGCTTTCTTTGGCAGACTGAACATGTTCACTTATCTTTTCCAAAGGGTGGCATCATTTTAGTGTTGGATTAATTCTATGTAGTAGTTTACATTTTGAAGCAGTGTGCAAGCTTTAATCCTCATAGTGTCCTCATGAGAACTGAGAGGGAATGTTATCTCTGGTTTTCAGATAGGGGAGCAGAGCTTTCCTGCTCACTCTAATTAAGCTGTAGTGGCTCAGTAAATTATTGCCCAGTGGTTGATCTATGGTAATGATGTGAACCCCCTTGAGCCCCTCTTATAATTACTTAAATTTCAGTAAAAGAGATCTAAATCAATGTACTGTTACGTTAGATATGACATAAGCTAAAAGTGCAGTACCTGCATGCAATTGCAGACATCCAGCTGTCATTATGTGATTCCATGCATGCATATTTGAGGAATGAAGTATTCAAACAGTTTTTAACAGCAGTATCCAGCTGTCTAGCTCAACTCACTGCTGGGAAAAGTCTGTCCTAAACTGCTGGACTTTGCACTGGAAATGCTGAATGTCTGCATACTTCATGTGTCTATTTTGTTGCAAGTAAGCTCTTGAAAAGAGATGGCAACAAAATTTTGTGGGCTTATTAATCCACTGCAGCAATTCGAACCTTTAATACATACCAAGTGATCCAGATTTTTCCACTACTATAAAATTAATTATTAATAAAGACAGAATCAGAGCTAACCTCTTGATTTAGTGTTTTGTTGCAAAACACTTACAGGTGTTCTTTACGATTCAAGGCTTGACAAAGAAAGAAAGGGCATGATTTCTAGCTGTCTGCAAGTAAATGAGTAAAACTTTCAAAAGTATAACTGAGAGTTCTTCTCTACCATTTTTTTGTCTGTGAAGAAGAAAATAAATCCTTTCCATTAAATTATTGTATAACTTACACAGCTACTTTAAAGTAGCTGGTAAAAGGCTGGACAGTTTTATTTCTGGAAATGACAACAAAGATACAAATTTGACCTTCTAAATGGTGATTTGTTACAAAAAGAAAATAAAGTGACATTCTGGTTTACAGAATTTTGCATGTAAAAATGTATCTTTATATTGCAGCCTCTCCAGCCCATGGGCCTATCCATACATAGTTTTCACAGTAAGACATTGCCATCACAGCTAATATGTTATTTATAAAAACAATAGAGAGTGATTAAATGAGGAAGGGTAGTATAGTGATTATATCTTACAAATATATGCTAAAACAAGAAAGCAAGTACTGTGAATTGTTGGAATAAATGAAAAGAGGGTGAGGAAATGTTCCATGAGTGCATCTGCAATTATGTTTATTGGAGTATAAAGGACAGAATAAGATTTAAATTCTGACCTGCAGAGAAATATGAAATGAATTGATCTGTATTTATAAACATGCAAAACACACATAAAGGGCAGAATGCACTGCATATATTTTACAGTCTAATAAATAAAGACATAGGGGAGCCACACATTGCTTTGCCATAAAAGACGTTGAGGTTGGATGTCATAAGGCATTTGTAGAACACCATATAAGAGGCAGAACATTTTTATACAACTGAAAATTAAATGCCATCTAAAAGGACAGGACAGCCCTACAGCAATTTGACCCTTAGACAACTGCTACCAAAACATTCCAGTTGATGAAATCAAGCCAACATTAGAGTCAGTAAAGCAGCCAGACATATAACTCACCAGAACCTTGTCCTTTTTTTCTGTTGTTTTCTTTTTGTCAAGGTTACTTTCAAGGAAAAGTATGCAGTAAACATAGGCAATGAATAGATTATAATTTTAGGAAAGACAATCAGATGTAAACAGAATTGACTGTGATGGAACATACCAGCACATTAAAGACACATACACATGCATTAAAGTAGCAGGAAAAAGTGTCAGATAAATTGTATTACGATTCAAGTACGATTCTTAGTACGATTTAAAATAATGAGAATGTTATTTTATGGGGTTTGTGCTCTTGCATTTTGTTTTGCTTGGGGTTTTTTTAAGCATTAGACAGCTAAAGTATAAGATAAAATATGAATTTACAAAAAAATAGATAGTCCAAGACATCTAATAATTTTCTGGGGGTTTTTTTACAAAATTATTGGATTTTTAAAATCTAGATGAGGAATTGGGACAAATACGATGTATTTGGATTTCACTAAGATGTTTCGAATAGGTACATATTAGAAATTATTGGTTCATATACACAAGATAAGGTTTTCTTTAAAACTGCTATGTATGAAATAACCTACTTGGTCTTCCAGGAGTGACCTGTACACAAAAGAGTAGGAAGTACTACAGGACTAACATAATATGAAAAAGAATAAGGATGTCATAGAAGGCAGAAAGAAAATTCTTCAAGAAAAGTAATACAGAAGGAAAGAATGCGGATAACAAAATTTGCAAATACATGCATTTAGTAATTAAGAATTTCTGTTAAAAACAGAATCCATCTGTTGGAAGAGGCACAAGAGGAAATCTTGTCATACTTGTCAATATTGTTTGTCTGCAAAAAACCCAAAACCAAGTGTTATTCTGAAATGAATCAAACTCATATGTAAGGTGACTCTGTAATACACAGATTGAAGATTCAACATTGTTTGAGAGGACACAGAGATAATTCAGAATTCTGAATATAAACTTTGGTCACCCCTGAAGGGAATCTTTGTTGCTTCATTCATTAAATGGGCTAAAGGGGTAAATAATTTTAATATGCTCGTTGGCAGATTGTGGAACCAATTATATAAAAGAACACTAAAGATATTTATATATTCATGAGTTCAAAGAAGCATATGTTTGCTTTCCCTGTAAAGCATGGTGGGTGGATGTGAGTCAACTTCAGTCAGATGATCTGGTCAACTTTAATTCCCCCTGTGTTTACTAACACAGATTTCAAGTTTCTGACTGCATACTGCTCTTTCCACAGAACTCCTGCTTCATTCAGGGCACAGAGGAAATAGTGGCACTGAATGAGCAATTACAGCATTAAAAATGGTTTCTATCCTCAGTGAAGATGCATTACCATGTATTATTTACAGCTCATCATTTGAGTTTCTGCACTAAATACAAAACTATTCGTACACCTAGGGTTCTCCATTGTATATTAATTCAAGGGAATATTCCACAAAGATCACTCAATTTTTTGTAAGACCCTAACAATGTATTTCATTAATTTCAGAGGCTAAGTTGCAAGAAAATAAGAAACTCGTATCAAATACTTGAGAAAATGCTGGAGTTTGCATCCAGATCCCAAAATACTACTATAACCAAAGAACTTCTTGCTTTGTGGATTACACATCCCAGATTTCTAACACAGAAAGCAATAGTCCTCTGTCTAATGGCTTTAGTTATTATAAGTCTGTGATTCATTCCATACCACAGTCTCCATTCTTGAATGAGGCACAAGTGTGAAAGATTACCAAGTGATTATGTGATAGAGAACTACAATACATACATTGAAGATGGTTGTACAAAAAAAAATTGGACCAACAATCTTGTTCCACCATTTCCTAACTTGAATGTTTCCTATAGAAATGCAGTAATCACAAAAATATGTATAATTTATCTGAATTTTAACTGGAGTTCAGGTAAGCATTTTTTGCCTTCCCTGAAGTTGAAGGAAAATTTCCTTCCAGAATGGTTTTATATTAGCATTGTATTTACAATTATTTTGTTACTCATGGCTACTTTCAAGTGAGCAAATATTTGAATTCAAAGAAATGACTGGGCAACACATCCAACAGAATGTACATTAAGAGTACTTTGTCATTTGCTAGCACTCAAAATCTATACTGATAATTGGAGGTCAAAACTGATTTCCATGGGGAAACTAGCAGAGGCCTGGAGTATTAAGGATAACTAAGGTATAGAGCTACGTAATATTGTTAGTAAAGACACCAAATTCAGATACAGTATTTTTTCCAGATATATCCAATTAACATTCAGCATGAATGATGAATAAATTGGACTGATTTATATTTTGTATCAGAACTGTTTCTCTGTGTATAATTGGTTTTACTGCACAGATTTTTTTCCAAAACATCTCTGTGTGGTTTTCACGGAAAATGTAAGGATTTGTTTCTGTGGAATGAATTAATATAGGAGATCTTCATATTTGGATGCCACAATACAATACATCAAGTAAGTAAGTCTTAGATTTAGTTTTCAATTGGAGTTCATTCCAAAAATACTGATATTTTCTATTGATGGAGAAGAACATAGTAATACTTTTATAGAGGAGTTGAGAGACAAAATTTTATGAAATGGGATAGGGATAGGGATTAGTGCTTTTTTTTTTTAAGTTTTCACAATCCAGTAAGAGTTTGCATCATATGAATAATTTATCGAAACATTGTCCAGTGAGGAATGTCATACTTTGCGTGTTTTGGTACAGCTAGGAAAAGGCATCCATCCACATGTTCATTACCTTCACTGAAATTGTCTGTGAGTGATTCTCCAACTGCCTAGATTTGTTTCATCACTAAACAGTTCAAATGCCCTAAGGATGTCTGGAAACAGCAGGATACATGTGTAACAGAGTTTGTCATGTAGAAAAAGGGAGCTACGTTGACATGCCTGCATTCAAAGAGGACATTCCTTCTACCGAGAAAAAGGACTTTTCAGGTAGAATGAATTAGCTGCCATTGCAAGCACAGCAGCCCTAGGAATTTGTCTGGGGACAATCACATCGATAAATGCAGATTTAACTGATGTTGTGGTTTTTGGACTGGGTTGAACTCCTCATACAGGACAACACAGAAGGAGCGACTTATCCGCTCCCATCAACTCTCTCCTTTCCTTACTAGTTTACACATCACTGTTGATTTCCAGACTTCAGTTAAGATCTGGTCAAAATTTGGAAGGAAAAAAGATGTACCTTACATTCTCTGGCTGCTACCTAGCTCTTAACATCACCATTATTTTTCTTCTCATACTTCTGCACATTCCTAGTGTAATCCCATTATATCTTTTATTACCACTTCTCTCAAAACTCAAGTTACATGTACACTTCTTTAAAAGAATGATCCTTTCTTTGAACTAACTTTAAGAAATCAGCCTAAAAATAAGTCTACAGAGAATTCAAGAAAAAAAAAGCAGTCTCAAACAGCTGAACAATGGGTCTTTGCAAACATAAAGCCTGTCGTTCTTTAATAAAACACAAGTTGTTGGCTTTTTCAGGGAAAGATGTTGTTGATCTCATAGACGTTACCATTTTTAAAGAGAATAAAAAGGAAACCCCTGTAAATAAATACTAAGCAACAGTGTAAAATGGAAGTGAAAAATACATTAAATGATTTTAATAAACTAATAGAAATAAAAGGAATAGTAGGCACTAGTCAAGTGAAAGACAAAATTTAAGGGATGGTAAATGCAGCTATTGTCTCTTCATTCTGAAGAGAAGAGACCTGAGAAGCAGAGAGGAATAATTCAAATTACTGGAATGCAATTAAAAATTCAGTGACTCAGTGTGTAATGTCTGATTGAAGATGACAAATTACTAAGCAATAAGTTTAAAAGTTTAGTAAAAGCAGTTCACTTTGAAATTGCCCAATCTTGCTACATTCTAAGAGGGTAAAATAGAAAATTGATTTTTCTTCCACTGAAGTTCTGCAGCTTCAGGATGAAAATCAAATCCTAAATTGCATTAGAGAAGAGCAAAAAAGATGATTTTTGTATAACAAAATCTGAGTTTAGAAAACTTTGACAAAGGTGAGAGTGTTATAAATTCAAAGACAGCAACATTCTACTGCAGTTAAACTAGGTTTATAGTTAATGGAAGAGTATTTTCTGTGGAAAATTCATGATTTACCCAGGTCAGTATAAATTTGCAATTAGAATATATTTTGTCATTAACTAAGCCAATACCTTTGTTGTTTGTTATGACAGTCCCTGAAATCAGACACTTAATTTTATGGGTTAGGATTTTTTCCTTTCAGATCCCTGTAGTAATAACTATATCCATAAATACTCTTGAAATGGCAGCATTAATATCTTCCAAGAAGTATTTGCAAAGACTGGGATTGATTTAACACAGAAAAGTGTGCATTCCTTAATTTATCTGCAGTACTAAGGAGCTGACTTGTTCCTGCACAGTAAAGGCACCTTGCTGTAAAAGTCTTGGAAGTACTTTTGGCGATCTGCATTGCATTGTAACACTGCATTACAATCTTCTTTTAGGAACTGAAGAGGAAGAAATTGCTTGGTTTTGCTTAGCACATTGTTTTCATGCTTAGGCAATTTGATATATACATTAAAGTCTGTGTCATGAGAGGCAGTTATTTAAAATCTCATTAGAAATACTTTGATGTTTCAGCAACAAATTTAGAAATATAGGGTTGTATCAATAAATATTCGTTCTAACAGGGAAGAATAGACTTGAGATTCTAACTGACCCTTGCAAGTAGAAATATGGGCTAAACAGCTTATAGAAACTCAGTGCTGTGCTTGCAAAAGTGATCTTTAAAGTCACAGGACTATTTCTAGACATCAGGGTCTCATTTTGTTGACAAAATCTAAGTAGGTTTCAAACTTGAGCCTTCAGAGAACAAAAAGCATTCCATGAAGTTGTGTTCCTCAAACAGCTTTGGCTTAGAAAATGTCCAGGTTCAGCTGCCATGTTGTGATCTATCATTTCCTTTAACCAGGCTTATTTTCAGAGTTTCTATCTGTGAAACAGGTTGATGTGTGCTCAATACTGTTACTTACCTGGTCTGTGTTTCTAAGACTCTGACATATCTCAAGTTATATTTGGCTAGGCAGATCTCCCAAAAAACAGCAAAAAAGAGATGGGAGATACTCCTCAAATCATGGACCCTCAAAAGTGGTCTATGATTGTTGCATCTTTGCTCAGGCAGCTTCAGTCTGTGAGGGGGAAGAAGGGTGAGGGAAGTGATTTAGTTTCATTTACATTGAAGTCGGTGTGAAGCAGTGTTCAAAAGCCAGCTATGGTGTAAGTATTTAAAACACAAGTGTTTTGTGGTATCATGCTTTCTTTGCCCCCAGACTAGAGGTTGCATGCTAACCTAGTCAACCAATGGATTTGGCAGAGAGGTACCTGTTACTAGCATTACATCTCAGCTCTTATTTCTGAGTGTTCTTTGCAGTCCACCACCCAGACTAGAAGATGTTGCATCTCAGCCTGAGGGGACATCAAAATAAGCACAAGAAGGTCTGATCATCTGAATTACATGAAAAGTATGGAATTAAACTCAGAATTCATAGTACATCTGATCAACGTGAATCTAGATGAGATCACTGCCTTGGGGAGACTGTCACCCTTCACTGCTTCAGCTTGACGTGTTTGGGCTCACAGTCTTATAACTTTATTTATGACAGTTCATTGCTGCTTATCCCTGTCCAAAATACATATGTGGTGTTAGTGGAGAAATTATTGGCATGCACATTCCAAAGAAGTCTTTGTTCCTGAATTAACCATGAAGAGAACTCTTTTGTGGTACTGTACCTTTCCTTTCGCTTGTCCATGCATCCTCACTCAGCTGTCCAAGAGAATTCACAGTTAGATACTGAAGCATTTACACCCCCAACTTAGACTGACATTTAACAAAAACTGCACACTACCACATTAACCAAAGTGCTCGCAAAGACTGGCACTTCCATTGATTTGCCTTCAGTTGACAGGAAGTATTGTCAGAAACTCCTGCCCCTTAGGCTTGTCTCCACCTGGATCTCCAGCAAGGCTCTTCTCTTTTTTAGCCAAAAGGTGTCAAAAGCAGGTTCCTTAAATTTTCAGGAGTTCAGACCTTGTGTTTGAAACATAGAGATTTTATTAAATGATTATGACAGCTTTAATATCTGTCTTCTGAAAATTCAGTGAAGAGCTGATACGTAAACCCAATAGAATCTCACCAAAAACCAGGTAGAGGGAAATAATGTTCATCATATGGTTGCAAAGTGGTATTTTTTTTTATTTCTATGGGCTATTAAACAGCTAGGATTCATGTCTGCATAACAAGGAAGGGATATAGCATCAGACAGAACACCTTGCAAAAATGCCTTCTGACTTGAGCCTGCACAGAACTTGCATTTTATGAATTATTTTCTAAATCCTGAAATTGTAAAACAATGCAACTTTACTTCTTCTCACACAAAACTCATCTCCTTTGGATGAGAAGTAATACTTTCCATGGGAAAGGAGTTCATAAAAGCCAGGAAATTTTGGAACCAAAATGAGATTATGGGCATTCAGGCTGATTGGTTGCCTTGGCTTATCAGTAAGTTCTTAAACCATCAATAAAGAGGATTAGTCATCAGGTTCTCTAATCAACAAGGGAAGACTTAAGGTCTCCAGGCAGGAAACTGATAAAATTAGTCAGGTGGTAAATGTGATGCTCAGAAGCTTTGAGATCTCTAGTTCCCTATTGGGATCTAAAAAGAAGGAAAATTGCTGTTAGTGAAACTTGGAAATGACTATCAAACCTGCTCCTGGTGGTCAGGTTATGAGGAAATGGGAGTTCAGAGAGGTTAGCTGTCTCCTAAGGAAGTAGATTTTCATTCAGTTAATATTATTAATTTAAATTGTGGTAAATCAGCATTTTACCCACAACAATCTGTTCTGTCAGACAACTTAGAAACAGCAGCAAGAACAACTGAAACTCTGTAATTTCCAATTCAAGTATTTTTCCTGAGGGTCTTGTTAAGGCATCAGAGAAACAAATATTAAACAGGTAAAAAGATGGGTTATTTAGAAACTAATGAGTGGGAGTAGAAATTAAACTAAAACCCAAAATCTGTGGTACTCAGATATGTTTTTTAGCCTGGAGTCTTATTGACTGACATTGTTGGGGGATGGAGCTGTTGGCAGAACACTGATATCCTTTACAGCACAGGAATTCACAGACTTTTTGGGTAGAAAGCAAATGAGAGACATGAAGAATAAAGCAATGTTTTCTGATGGATGTTTTTTCCACACCCCAGTTTTCACTTGCTACCATACAAAAAACAGGGTGCTCAAGGTTATATGGAAATAAATGTCAGTTTAATTCATATCAAATGGGAATAGGAAGGAAAATGCCCTGCCAGTGAAGAAATTGGCATCCACATTTACAGCAAAATATTTAAGAGCACAAAACAAGAAGAGCTCTTGATCTTCAAATGCTGTACTTACAGGTGCTTTATCAAGATTATTGTGCACCAGATTTCTCCTGTGTCAAGATATTTATGTCCTTGACATGATTTCTTGCAATAATTGGGTATGTTTACTCAAACAGAAAGGTGAAAGTTAAGCTACATCTTCTGAATCTGTAGTTTTTGCACAGTGAAAAACTTATCTAAGGAACTGAAGAATTGAAGACTCAAGGAATTGCTGCTAGGCTGAAGAAAAATGTTAAATGCTGCTCTTTTTGAGGCACAAAATCTTATGTGGCTGCTCTTATGAGCTGATAGTGTATAGTTGCACTTCCTAAGTACATCATAGTGATGTGGAAAACTATCTTTCTCTGTAAATGCCTGTAAACAAACCCCAAAATATATTTGAAGCAAACATTAAAAAACCCCTTAGACAAACCTCAGATGTGTGCTGCAGAGTTACAGCTCCACTTCAGCACAACAATCTAGTTATTTTGATACATTTTCCACTTTCTGGACTTAAGCTGCATACAGGGAAAGTTTTATAGAAAGCAAGAGAGAAATAAAGCAGAAAGCAACAAATAGAGATGTGTTATGTCAGACTATTTCTAAGCCACAGTTCTCTTTGCTTCTTGTATCAAGAGTTTCCACGTTAAATGGAGGATCAAAGGGTCTCTCTCAAATGAATGTAATATTATCACATCGGCAAATGTTATAAACTGAGTTCTATCAGTCAATTATGATTTTCTCTGTAAGTCCAGCTTCCCACATGTAGGACTAAATATACATCCTTGGACAGGTTTCTGTGTAGGCAAATTTCCTCAGGTTTCCTTAGGAATGTTCACTGTGGAAATTCTGTACAGGAAGAAAACAAACAAAAAAAAATAATTATCATTAATTCATTTGAACTTCCAAATATAAAGCATCCTGGGCTACACTCTATGAAGATCTCTTGATGTCCATACTCCCCTAAGAAAAGAACACAGCTAATTGACAGATTAGTTCTAAAACATGCATACTGTGTGTTCAGCATCCGGGACACATGTGCATCCAGAGCACTTGCAGGCTACCTATGTCACTCATTTGGGTATATCAGATTTCCTCCTTGCATGTAAATGCATATATGTTTCTGTCAGAGCAATCCTTGCTAATACAGCATCTTGTGGGACCCCACAGTCATCAACTACCTTCTAACTGGCTGAGTAAAGACAGAAATGTTTTGATTGGAAAAGGGTTCTAGTTGAAACTTGTCAATATTTTGAGACTCAAGTAATTACTAATATATGACTGTGTACTTTAAAACAAACAAAATACCCTGAAATCCCCAAATATGTACCTCTAACATTAATAGATGCTCTTATCAGGTTTACAATGTAGGTATTTGATTTAAAATAACAATGACTGCTGAAAGCACGTCCAGACCAGGGATGTTATTTTTGCTGGCATGAGAAAGAAATATATGGCAAAAATATCCAACAGAAAAAAGATTTATTTTTTCTAAAGTTAGAGGGAAAATGCTGAGAGAAACCATTCTTTACTTTTGCTCTTTTATTCAGCTTGTTTTCTTTACAAATTTTGTCTTTCAGTTAAATTATCTTCCATTCAGTTTGAGTAATCTTAATGTCCTTTACTATTTTTTTCTCCCCTCTTCTTTTCTCCAATGAATTTGTTTTTTCTTCCAGCTTCTTTTTGCTCATTCTGTTGGGTTCCTTGAAGAGCAACCCCTCCTGTTTCAAGCCTTATCCTTCCTCTTCTCATTTCTCTCCCTGCCTGCAAAAAAAGTCTCTTATCTATACTAGCTATACCATTGTAGGCTGCGAAATTGTTGGATCAGGCAACTGCCTTTACCATTTCTTTCATGTTGTCTTAACTTTCCTTATCTGTCTCGAGCTGTGATGGAATGAGAAAACACAAACCAGATCTGAGAAGGGGTAATGAGAAGAAGATTAATCCTGTTCAGCACAGCAGTCACTAAACACTATTCTAGATGAGTGAAGAAATTGCAGAGAAACTCATTGCTTCTTGCCTAACAGTCTTATTTCCACACAAGATTTCAAGCAGGTCTGTGAGACAGCCTAATGACAGAAACAAAGGACAAAGATTCATTTAGAATATAAAATCTGTGCTACACCCACTGATAAAGCCAAAGTACTTTGGAACTCATCCTTTCATTAATGGCTCGCAATTTGCTACTTCTCCTTCAGATGATGCTTGAAAGCTTGTTTATATTCCCAGCTACAGCCACAGTAAAAATTATTTTGCTTCTTTCTACAAACCTTGCCCCTGCCATTATCTCACTCTGGCTTGTTTTGCTATTTCAGACTGCCACAGTACAGTTACAAAATCACTGTAACCTCTTGGACCTCGAAGGAACAACAGATCTTGAAAATACTAACTACATACTAGTGCACTGAAAGATCACTGAAGCAATCTGGAGGTGCAGTAGCCCTCATTTAGGTGCAGTTCATGCAGTCTCACTTCCTGAGAGTGCAAGTACAACTCATCTCTGGGTAAAACACACTTTTGGTAATGGCGCAGGGGTAAGGGAGACGCCATGAGGGTCTCTTTCAGGTATGCAGAATGAGGAGGAAATGAACACACGTTAAGGTACAGATTAAAACATGAGGAATAAAAAAGAAGAATTATAATTTCAGAAGTGTTAAGGCTTCTGGGAAAGAATTGGGAAGGAAAGGCAGGGTTCGGGTACCAGACTTAACTTTTTTGCAGCATATGCTATGACTATTCCTGCAATAGACATGAGCTCACAACATTAAAAGGCCTTTCTAATAAGCAAAAAAAAAAAAAAACACAAAAAAAAAAAAAAGAAATTTAAAAAAAAAAAAAAAAAAAAAAAAAAAAAAAAAAAAAAAAAAAAAAAATAGACAAGGTAAAAATGCAATGGTATAAGAAACACTTTAGTTTTTTAGTTTTTTTACTCTGTAGTACAGTGTAAAAGGAAAATTATATCTTTTTAGGCTGATCTGTACAAAATGCAAAAATTACATAAAGATGATGATACTTTATAATTTGAGACTGTCAATTCTAACCATTAGTTTTTATAGTTGCAGGAATGCATGTGGTGGTCGTGGATGTTTAGAAGAATAAACTGACAAACTGTTACAGAAATTAAATTAGTGAGGTTCTCTTTTTAACAAGTTACTTTGTGAAATGTAGATTTCACAAATAGACTATTGTAAGGCTCTTACAACAAACTGGGAAAATCAGGCACATAAAAGACACTTTTGATTTGTAGCTCAAACCCAGCATCTGCCCAATTATCTTTAGGAGCAAATTTGAAAAGAATAAAGCATCTCAGAATGCACAAGCAATCTCAGTAGCTGTGTGATTCATAAAGTGTCTCAGCAAACTATTGTTTGCTATACATATGCCAGGAGTTCATTTTCCTGTCACTCTCAAGAAACTATTTTTATATCATTTATTTTTCTGCTATCGCAGATCCAAAAAATTTCACTTAAAGGTTAGGAATCTCTGCGGGGTACTGCACACAAAACAAAAAGACAGTGTCTGCTTCTGGTTTATGAGAAGAAAGTCAAGGATACTGTCAAGCGAAGACAAAGATGCATTAAACAATAGCATTCAACATGGTAAGCAGTAAGACAGAGCACTCTGAAGCATTGTTGTCATCAACAGTTTCTGCAAACGTCTCAGCCATGGTAAATTCAATTCAGGGATGAGAGGAAGGTCACATGGTACCAGTGCGAGCTCCTTTAAAGCATGAAGGGCACTGTGGGAGAAAGCAGAAAGACTTGGTTTGAAAATCAAAGAAAAGAGTGGCAGAAGATGTTACTGTGGGTAGCACACACATAGGAGTCAACCTCTCAGGATCTCAGACTGGAAGAAGTAGTAATGCTCAAGGTGAAGAAAGATTGCATAAAACTTGAAAACAGAGACAAGTAATTTCTGATGTAGTTAAGAAGTGGGGACTTTAGGAGGCTGAGACGATGGGTCATGTACTTAGAGTAATAGATCAGCAAAAATCTCTACACAACAGCATTCTAGGAAAATCAGCAAAAAATGCGTTGTAAGGGTGTTGTCTAATAACAAAAGGAAAAAACCTGGCAACAGAGTTAAAGTAGTAAGGTAAAAAAGCAATTCTTTAATGAAAGTTTTCAGTTGCACAAAATACTGCATTGCACACACATGATACAGGCTTTGTACGATTTTTTATAAAGTAATTAATTAGTATATCTAGCCAGTACATCCAATAGGAAATCAGTTATCCAAATAACACACCCCTGGGTCAGCCCCTTGGAGCTGGTCCAGGGGCTTTTTGCCCTGTGTTTTTGTTATATCTCTTAAGCTCTAGTAGAAAATAAGATGGCCTTGTCAGGAATTCTCTTCTTAAGCATGACTAAACAGGATTTCAAGAATGTATAGTAAGGGTTTGCTAAACTGTGAGATAGGGTAGAAAAAATACTAGAAGCTACACAAATATATATAGTAAAAACCTACAAGGTTACAAATATATGAAAAATACATAAAAAGCTAAAAAATATTTACGCATGTAGGGGAATGAACAGAAAAGATCTTTCAGTCATTTAAATACAAGGTAAATAGACTTTTTGGGGAAAGTTTTCAGTGAAGAAATGGATGGTGTCACCTGTTAGATGAATTATGCAGAAAACATCTGCAAGACTTGAATACAACCTGGACATGAGAAACTAAGCACAGTGTCTAGATGACAGGCTTACTGAATGCCAGGATAAGGAAGTTTTTCACAGGAATGGAGAAACAATTCAGTGAAAAAGCTGGACTGCAGAGGAAGGTTATGAAGATAAAGGGACATTTTGTCATCCATCTTTGTTCTACAAGTCACATAACAAAAACCTGTGCCAACAAAATAATGTCCAACTTTGTGAATATCTAACTCAGGTCACCTGAGTTATTTGTAAAAGTTTATTTGGCCTGAACCAAATAAATATGGCTTGTAACAAGACAATATTTGGAAATAAATATTTATTTGTAAATAAAATATAATTTCTTTTATGCCATACAAGCACAAAATGCCATCTGAAGCAAATTCAATCCCTGCTAAATTTAAAATTATTTTTACTCCCCAGCAAAAGAACCTAAACAACACTCTTAAGTGAAATCTTACATTCAAGGCTGAAACACTGTAACCATAATTGCTGTATGCCCTGAGGTTACCCAATATAGTCCTTTCAAGTACGTTGTGGGTGGAATGATCTTAGAGAGCAAAGTTCAATTATACCCTTATCAGATGTTTTAACAGACTTTCGCTGCTTAAAACCAAATTATGAACAGGTCATTTTAATGGCTGAAAAATATTATCTTTTAAAATCTAACAAATCTTTATTCTGCTGATGAATATGTGGTTGGAAATCCAGTCTATTAAAGTATCTGACTCTTAAAGTCTCCTTTTCAGAATGGGGAAAAATAACCATTATATCTATATCTGTCTATATATATATATATATAAAATGAAATATATATGAAAATTTATATAGTTGCACACGTGCACACATATGCATCTATATATGTGACACATATACATATATATGACATCTGTATACAGCAGAGATATAGATACAAAAACTTTCTTCTAAACTATGCATAAATTAATATATATGTAGTTCTGTGATCATAGTAATGAAGCATTCTAAAATCACACTTCTTTACTAAACAGGTGAAATATGAATTTTACATATATATCTACAAAATAAATAAAAAACCCAGTTATTCACTATTTACTTAATTAAGATTATGATTTGATCCTAAGTTTACAAAGCACTAAAGATGCTATGAAAATGAAATCTGTCTTTACCTAGTCATGCTGAACATGCCCAGACACATTTAAACATCTATAAAGTTATATTTTATCCTAGGAGATACTACTTGAAACTGTATACTTAACCAGCACCTGAATATGGAGTGAGTAGTGAGAAAATTCTGAGACAAAAATAGTCACTCTACACACTCCAAGAAATAGCCATAATCTGATCTATGTGATTATAGAGTGCATCTAATTTATACTGAAATCTTTTAACAGTCTATATTATGTTCTTTTTGCATTTCAATATCCAGACAGTGAGTGTAGTAAAAGTGGGTTAAAGGCGTGACTGTCTTGAGTGCAAGGTTAGGGCTGTCCTTGGCCAATACATGATGGGCGTTTGCTCATTAGGTGTGAGAACAGAGTGAGTCAGAGCTGCCTTGTTCAATGGTTAGAAACAACCCAGCATATTGCATTTCTTTTTCACTTACTATACACAGGAAAGAAAGATTGCCAACTTTCTAGCCTAAGATTCTGGCTAGAAAAAACCCAAAAGAATGAAACTATTGTGTGCCTGGTCACTACTCTGTGGCTGCAGTTCCACGTAGTTGATTGTGGTGGTCAGTGCCTACCTCCATTTCTAAACCAGGCCTGCTTTTCCTTCCTTTTGCTGTACACAGCGTGATCTGCTGCTGTGAACCCCTTTGTCCCATCCCATGCTGAATCAGTGAGTACAGAGCAGATGTCCTTCCTGGGGCTCTGGGTGGACTCTCCCATCTCCATCACCTCAGCCACTGGGAAGAGCAGGATGCAGTGAGAAGGTTTCTTTTGGGAAACAGAATTTGAAGCAAGTACTTCTATAACAGTTATGTTTGTATCTTGATATACTTGCAAGCTATAAAACCAACTGTCTTTAGTCCAGTTTTTCAATGAAGTTGGTTGTGATCCTGAGATTCCTTTTGAGGAGGACTTTCAAATCCGCTTTTGGAACTGACTTCTTAAAATTTCCATGCTTATGTTTATCTCTTTGTTGAGTCCAGATTTCTACCACGTTCACAAAGCATTTGCTAGTAATAATAGAGTAACAGTGGCAGGAAGAAAAACATGGGAAAAAGTGGTGACATGTTTGCTTCCAGTTTTTTTCACTCAACAGGGGTGAGACATGCTCTGAATTTTAGAGCTGTCTGTCAGCAAGGCCTGTGAAATAAACTATGATGTTCCATTTTTTTTTAATCTCTAGATCTCAAAAAAACCCCAAACCCTGTGAACACTTGAAGACAGAAACGAAACCTGTGCAGATGAGCTCTTCGCTATCATCAGGATCCTGAGTAACCTGGATATCATTAAGTGTGCTCCTGCTCTAGTGATTCTCTGTGCATCTCTGCGTCAGCGCATATCAAAGAAAAAGAAAAGACTATTTTTCAAAGCAACCTATTTTTTAAGTATCAAAGCCTGGACAGCAGAGGCTTAATATCATGCATCTTTAAAATTATTGTTTCTACTCTCCACTTACATAAAATATCTATGATAATATTAGAGACAAGAAATGGAAACCAGAAGTTTTATTTCATGGGGTTATTTTAATAATGTTAAACAACTGATCTACAATGGGCCTTGTGCTCCAGCATTTGTTGCAGGCTCTTTGTTGTAAGTGAAGAGAGAAGAGAGTGAAGTGTAAGAGAATGAGGTGTCAGCAGGCTGAGAAGTTCAAGTGTAACTCCTCCTTCTCCTCATTAGGAACTCCTAGTCTGTATTTAACCTCTCTAATTTAGGAACTCATCACAGTGCAAATTCAGATTTTTTAATCATTCTCTATAAAATCTCACTAGTTCTGTTGTTTAAAGGAGAAATTTTAGTAGGCACAGACATTGGACAACAAACTTTACTAAAAAATTTAAAATTAAAGAACCACTATATCAACTGCTTTCTTTAAGGGACAATTAAGTAGTTTTAACTCAGTTAAAAAAAAATCGAAAATTGTCTTTACACCTTGCTCTTTTTTTTATTTCTTCTTTAAAATTTTGAATTTAAAGTAATTTTAAAATATGCAATTTATAGAAATGTATTTTACTTTTCCTTGAGCAGAACAGCTGTTTACCAAACATTACCTGTATATTCTACTACCACATTTCAAATGCTAATAAACACACCCAATTGCCATAGAATACGACAGTTTCAGCATTTATTTACCAATTATATGAACTTATTTCATATCTAAGCATTTCTATTTGTTTGATATGCTTTATCACACCAGAGAAATATATAACAAATGATAATGTTTAAGTCATACATATCCCCAGATAAGTAATCACTTATAAATAAAAAAAAGCATTATTTTTTAAGTTAAAGTAGCAACAATTTCAGCAACGAAACTCTTGCCTGAAGCCATGCAGATCTGCTTAATAGTAACAAAACAAACATGAAGTTAAGGAACCTATAATCTGTCCCTTATCACTCTGTTAAGTAACTCAATTCCTACAAAAATAAAAAGAAGGGGTTCAAAAGTTGGCACAGAAATGTGAAAATAGGAATATTATCCCTTCCTAGATGCAGTCCCATAAAAATATAATCATTTTTGGGGAGGGTGGGAAAATTTAACTCAGCAATATTATCAGCAATGTTTCCTAACAAAATTCCAGTAAAGCAGTTAGAAAATGTCAAAGTACATGCCACACCCCCTTCCATTCCCAAATTCTGCGTGTCTATTAGATGATAATAGTCTGTTTCAGACAACATCTAACAAACTGTAGGTCAAGAAACAAGAAACTTCTCCAGTCACCAAAGTCCTAGTTTCAAACTATTCTCAGTTGCAAACAATGCAGCCTTTATATTATCCATGACTAGCACTTGTGATTTCATAATTCATATTGAATCACGTCACCCTTAATTATGACTATTATATGCACTATCTTTTCTAAAATGTCTGTGAGCAATTTATGTCTTTATCAAATATCATTTATTTTAAGTTCAACAGAAAATTATGTCAGCAAAGAGCCTCTGGGCTGTAGATTGTAGCACTTAAAAGTATTTGATTCTTAAAGTCAAACAGAGATTGTGTGCTGGTTTAGGCCAAATTTGGAGAGGGGACTTCCAAAAGAGTCTGCTTCAGAAGAGTGGATTTCAGCAGCCCCTCCCCCCAAACTCATTCGGGAAAAGCTTCCTTCAAGAAAAGTGGTAAAAACCTGCGCCGGCTCTCTCTCTGACTGAATTAAAGGGACAAAAACTAATTTCTAAGCATAGCAGATGATATGGAATATATACCATAAAATACATAACATAAAATCACTGATTGGACAGACTGACAGATTTAACCCAGTTGCATTCATACAGCCCATATATTTTCTGGTTGTTAGCATGCAGGAGTCTAAGATCCTCAGAGTTTTGGTTTCATTACATAGCCTCAAAAGTTTCAAATTCACTTCCAGCCAGTACTGAAAAAAGAATTAAAATTAATTGTTCAAGTTTACTAGCTAACAAATTCATCACTTACAATAATTGCAAAAAGTCCCCTGTACAATAAACAATAAAATGAATTTTGAATTGTTCCTTTATATTTTAAATAATATTCATGTTGAATGTCCTGTCACATTTTTCTAGACATGACAGCAAAAGTGCAATTAGCTGCCTTGTTCTCTTTAAATTCTCCTTCTCCAAAGGAACTCTTAAGATTAAAAAAAAAAAACCAAAAGAGAGAAAAAATTCTCTCCTTTTACACCTTTTACATATATGCAGACAGAGCCTTTTGTTTCTTCTACTCTTCTGTCAAGTGTAAAATAGTCTTGGCAACCAGACATGCAAGTTTATGCAAAAAATCCACAGATACTCTGGCAATTTAGCTGGCCTGATTGTGATAGTTTCCCTGCCTGTCACTCAGCACAGAGCATTGTCTTTCACACCTAATATGAGTCAGCAGCACATTTTACCACTGCTTTCCTTTCATAATCTGCTCACGCAGTCTGTTTCTCTCTGATGTTATCAGCACTTATTCCTGAGTACAGGAGAAAGGCAATGGCTATGTCAGCATATATTGCTCAGCTAAAACATAAAGCTGCTTTCACCACTGTAAATGCTGATTTTACTTACTTGTACTTATTACACCACTATAGCTTGACTTGTACTCTTAGGCCATGAAATTGAAAATATGTCACCTTGAAGCCTGTGATGTAACTGAAAGGTACATCCTTTCTGACAATTTCAACTTGTTTTGTCTTGTTTCTTTCTAGCATTCTGTTTCCTAGTCACTTCTTCAGACTCTTCTGTTGTTGTCAATTAGGTGGGAGAAAAATAAAACCCTAAGAAGTGTTGGTCTTTTCTGTTGCTCTGAAACCAAAATGAAAATAAAGAAGACAACAGGATGATATCAGCAAGTCAATTCTTCTTTTTGTGCTATCCTACTGACTCCACAGTATTCTCCAAATCTTCCTTGTGGCAAGATGACCTCTGTTTTTCATGCATTTAAGACAGCATATGATAAAAAATAAGGACGTTTCATCCACAACTTTTACCTCTGTCCCTGCTGTGAGGAAAATGGTTTTTCCTTAAAGAAGAAAAAAAATCAGGAGTCTAATTTTTCTGATTTTTAAAACCAGCTATAAATTGTTCTATATCTTGTGTAACGCAAGTTGCAACACTTAGCACCAATATTAATTGTCTGAATTTGAAACTGAAAAGTTAGATGGTTTCATTTTGAGGAAGTTTCTCTCGTAAAACTCAAATAAAACAGAAGCTCTGTTTTTGTTTCAATAATTGTATGTGAGCCAGATCCAGAGGTTAATATTGACAGAGATGAGTTAAAATATTATTTGTAACAATTATTTGATCTTACAAAATTACTATTATTGGCAGGTAATTACCTTTTGTGAAAGACAAAAGCCATGTCTGTTTACTGAAACAATGACATATACTTTTTCTTTTTCACTCATGCATATACACAGAGGCAGAATTCTGATTCACATGTCATGAACAGAAAAGTAAGGAGAATTTATTTTGTTGAATCTTCACCATAAATGGTGTTGGAACCAAGAGGCAGCAGCTTCACTTTACAAATTTAAAATTGAATATGCAGGGCTGGCAGATGGAATAAGTTTTTAATTTTAAGCTAAACATGTTTGAACTAGGAACTTAGAATACATGACAGACATTGAACTTCAAATATAAATTTTGCAGAGGCACATTTCATAGTGGGATCATCATTTAATGTTGTTAATGTTTGCTTTCTCCATTTAGACTGCAGCAATTGTAAACAGCTGTAACTCACATTAATGGCAATAAAAGTAGGCACTTCCCTGACCTGCCTGAATGGTTTTGGGGGTTATCTACACAGGAAAGTCAGCGTGCCAGGCTGGGAATTTACTGCATAGTAACTGTTCTACACAGCTGTTCTCCTCTAGAGTGAGCATCCTAGCTGCATCTTAAATAGGATTTTTTGTGTGGTATTTTCTTCCCCTATAATGCAGAACCATCCTATTCACATTCAATGCTTCCTGAAAAATGCTAACTGTTCTTCAAGCTGGTCAACAACAAAAATCATTAAAATCATTAAAATATTAAAATATTAAAAATTATACCCCCTTTTATACCCCTTTTTATACCCACCAATTTCTTTTTTGTTTTGTTTTTTGGGTTTTTTTTTAACTTAAAGAAACCCCAAAATATTCTACAGTATGTGATAGCTAGATGGAAGTTAGGAGAATATTCATCAGCATTTTTGCAGAGGATCTATTTTCAGGGGACAGAAACTGCCCAATGCTCATGCACAGTCAGTACCTCAAGGGATGTTCGGGCTCAAAAATGCTTTAAATATACTCATTTTTTGCCTTCACCAGTACAAATCAGTTCTACACTTGCAAACAGGTCTATGAAGGGAGTATGACTGTTGAATAGAAACACATAATCTGTTGACTTTAACTCAGGTATGTTGGTTTTACTGAAGGATTTTATTGTTTAAGGAATGCGACTTTTGTTTCTGTAGCTGCTCTGTGCTGATTATGTCAGTTTTTCTTGTAAAAGCAAATTTAGGTTTCTCAAAGCAAGTACCAGTAAAACTAAATTGATAATGTATAACAATCTAAGTCACAAATGTATTCAAAATCAGCTTCTAGTAGTTTGTTAAGGACAATACACTTGTGTTTCATTCTTGTGAATCTCTGAAGGTTCAACATGACAAAATGCACAGTGCTGCACCTGGGTAAGGGCAACTCCTGGTATCAATACTGTTTGGGGATGAAGAGATGGAGAGCAATCCTGCTGGAAAAGGCTGGAAAAGGGTGCTGTTGGATGAAGAGATGGTCATGAGGCAACAATGTGCTCTCACAGCCCAGAAAGCATGTCCTGGGCTGCATCCAAAGCAGCTTGGCCAGCAGGTCAAGGGAGGTGATCCTCCCCTTCTGCTCTGCTGCTGTGAGACCCCACCTGGAGTGCTGCACCCAGCTCTGGGGTCCCCAGCATAGGAAGGACATGGATCTGATGGAGTGAGTTCAGAGGAAGGTCCCAAAAATGATCTGAAGTTTGGGATACCTCTCCTACAAGGAAAGGCTGAGAGAGTTGGGGTTGTTCAGGCTGGAGAAGAGAAGGTTTCAGCGAGACCTTCCAGTAGCTGAAGAGGCCTACAGGAAAGATGGGGACAGACTTTTTAGTAGAGCCTGTTGTGACAGGACAAGGGGTAATGGTTTTGAACTAAAAGAGTGCAGGTTCAGAACTGATATAAGGATGAATTATTTTATGAAGAGGTGGTGAGACATTGGAAGAGGTTTTCCAGAGAAGTGGTAGGTGCTCCATCCCCAGAAACATTCAAGGTCAGGTTGGACAGGGCTCTGAGCAAACTGGTCTAGTTGATATCCGTGCTTGTTGCAAGGGGTTTGGACTTTAATATGACCTTTAAAAGTCCTTCCCAACCCAAACCACTCTCTAATTCCATGAAATATCAGTTGCCAACTTCCAGGATTTTCCCAGAGATATCTATTGATGGACAACATCATTTAGCTATAAATAAATCTTCCTTTTATTCTACTATTCCTTCCACCTGTATATGGGCCAGATCCTGCTATATTGGTAAGATCTGAAATTACTCACTTTTCAAGTACACTCACTACCTAGCAATATTGGTATCTAAATCCTAGTTTAACTTCACTCACATCAACAAAATGACATCAGTAAAAAATTGAAGATGTAAAGTAGAATCAACACTACCTGGAATACTATAAAACTGATTTAAAAAGCTAACATTTATCCTGTAACCAATAAAATAGACTGACAAATGTGATCTAGCTTGCCTAGGTAGTCAACAGAATTCTTTCTCAGTTGTGTTTCAATCATCTTGCAGAACAGTGTCTGGGAACATAACTGTGCTCTAGGGATGTTGGGCAGGTTGGACTTGTTCTGCAGCTCAGCAGCTGAATCACTCTGGATGTGTTGAAAAACTACAGGGAGAACTGACAATCTGCTCTTTCATTTTATAATGAGAATTTTTTCCTTTCAGCACTTATAGAAACATATGTTTAGGATGAAAGTGAAATCATCCATGTATCCATACGTCACTTGTGATTCACTGATCGAGTACTTTTTTCCAAACCAAATAGTGTTCATAGAAGGTATCAAATAATGAACCATAAAACCCAGAGACAATAAAATCATTAGCCTTGTCCCATAAAATTCTTCTTGCAAGTGAACCCAAACCTTATTTGTGGATTGTAATCTAATGCTCTGTTGCAGCTGGTAGAGTAGGAAGAAAGTCCCACTTAGTATTTCATTAAATATCATAGTAACATCTTCCTACAAAGAATCTTCCTGTCAAAACAGGATAGTCATGTGTTGGTGCATTTTGTTCTGTACCATTTCTGTCCTATTCCACACTTACTTTCCAATACCAAGAACTTGCTTTCAGAAGAAAGAGACATTCCTGAGGAAAGACTGAAAGAATTAGAAAGCTCCTTCAGTTACAATCAAACTTTTGCAGTAATCTGTAATTTTCTTATAAAGAGGCCAATTCAGTCCATTGTTAAAAATATAGCAATTGATTTACTTGTAGAGCACCCTTGGGAATCAATTGAAATGATAATGTTATTTTCAAGTGCTACACTTTCTATAGTCTGAGAACCAATTCTCTTGGAAACAGACTCCCCTTGCAAATCTTTCCCTTGTCAAATAATTTCTATTTTGTGTATAATAATTTAGTGGATGCTGTCTTTAATGTTTCCCATCATTGTATATTTTACAGTTCTTGACTAAATAGAAGTGATATTGTGCAAATTTAATTTTATATGCACAAGTATCACTACCATGTTTCAATTTAAATGGAACTTATTTGCAAGTCAAACAGCAGAGCATTTCCCAGCAAACAGATAAGACTCTGCTATATGCAAGCATGTTTGCAAATGTGTCTCATAATCTTGGATTCGAGTTTTAGAAACCCGCAGTCAAACCTCCTACCTATATCTGTGAACAAACACATAAGCAACTGGGGGTCTGTTTAAACCCAGCAGATGGACGGTCCTTGCATGAACAGATTGCAGGAGAGGCAGTGTGGGATGCAGTGCCACCCCTTCTGAACAGCAAACTCGAGCAGTCTGAGGCAAAGAAGCACACAATTAAGGCTCCACAACTCGTTTCTTTTCCTAGATGAAGGCAAATCCTCTCCCACCCCACCTCTACAAAGTCATTTTACTCAAGCAGAATGATTTGCATTCACTTCCAATATGAGCAAATTGCTTCCTAATATTTCCCGGTCTGCAGGACATGCTGAAATACTCACACATTGTGAATGATAAAAATATGCTTAGAGCTTGTATCTGTGGAGGAAAGAGATAGTTCTTGGGTTTAGTTTCTTTATCGCTGATTACTTTCTTTGGCTCGGTTGTGTAAAGACATTATTGCATTTCAGTCTGATTTGACTGTATTTGTCACTTTTTGTAAAGGGTGCTGTAATCTCAGGATAAAGACTTTTATAAGCAAAATGAAGCACTGTCTGAACTAATTTCACCGGTGAAGGCAGAAAGGCAGATAATAAGGATGTGTTCTTTCTTGCTTATCTTTGTGTGTCATTCCAGTGCTTCTTTGAATCCCTCCACATCTGCTTATGCACCTTTATATAAAATTTCAGGTTCTTCTGAAAATTTCCCCATTGTGTAATTTTGGGTCTTGCATCACTCAAATGCATACTACTACACCCATGCTAGTGGATGCTGCATTTTATTTCACAGCTTCTCACAAAATGCAACACAAAACCTGTTTAGATGGCTGCCTAATTCACAGTCTGATCTGTCCAAACTTAACCTCAAAGACCTTGAAACATTTGTACCAACGGGACAAGGAAAAGGACCATTAAGAATGTAGTCTTTTGCTGCATAGCTGAATATGTCACACTCTGTAGATTACAAACCAATACTGCCTTGTTCATTGGTGTGCTATAATGTGTCGTTAAGAAACCCACTTTCATTCCATAGAAAACTTAATCAAAAGAAAAAAACACTTGTTCAAAGACCCTTTCATTCTTTATAACAAATAGGCAAATAATTGAACTGACAAAAGATACTCATTTTCAATTCTTGCTCTGCTTTTTGAATATTAAAACCTTGTTGATTTATTCTGACAGCAGTATAAAGGACAGAGGAAAAAATGGGTTCTAAAAATCTAGTAAGTCCCTCAGCACCATCATAATAACTCCTCCATTTGGTTACTTGGATATCTATAGCAAAAATAAAGACCGCATTTTTTTTTTTGTCTTGCACTGGAAAGAGATGGATATAAAATCCTACTGCATGAACCTGATGCAGTTTTTATTACAGTGTGATAATGTAATTATGTTTGATAAGAGATAAAAGCAAAGAGATAATTTTCATAGTATATGTTTATTTGTTAAAAAAAATGAGAGTCATCTTACGATTGGAGGTTTTTTCCATCTTCTTTATTATTATGAAGAGAGAGATGACATCAAAATTTCAGTGTGACTAGCATGCACTTGTTGAATAATAATTGAAAATAATTTGAGCCGTTACATCATGTAATACCAATATTGAAATGTACACACTTCTCTGACCTATGACAAGTATTCATACTTTGATTTTTTTACTTCTAGCAGAGGGTTAGTTTTAGGTAGAAGGGGAGAGACAAAGAAGATAGAAATAAAAACTCACGGACAAGTTAACTGGAAAAATTATTCTTTTGTGACATTGCAAGTTTTCTGATGGAAACATTTCCCTTCTGTTTGTATTGCTTGGTTCCTCCTATGGCTATACCTCTGTCTATTCAGAACAAACTTCTGCGAAAGAATTTCACAGAAAATCTAAGTGAATAAATAAAAAAAAGGACAAAGAGGATGCCAAAGGACAGTAAAATCTCATAGGAAAAATCTTGCATCCTTTGTTAGTGTAACATGCAAAGTCCAAAGCAGAAGACAAAGAATTAATTTTTTTATGTTCCTGATATAAAAGTCACAACATTGGTCTTCAAATTCCTGACTTTTTTCCATTGCAAAAGTCTTTCAGAATAACATTTCAGAAAAGACAATTATAGATTTTTTAAACCAATTTGATTTTCTGCTTTCAGTATTAGCAGTATCCACATGTGATTTTAATGATCATGAAATGTGCTCATCAGTCTGGTAGAGTGAAATATCTTTATTATCTATTGATCCAGTTTAGAACTGGCAGAGAAAAATTCTTTGCCCCTACCTACCAATGCTCTCACCTCACAGAAACATTTTCTGTTAGTGGATTATTTTTGGATAATTAACTCCCAAGGGAAAGGAATATGTCTTTATTTGTTTCCCTGTCTCTAGGACAGTGTGAAGCTCAGCACAGAGGTTAAAATTATAAGCAACAACAACAATAGTAACAATAATTAATTATATGATAAAGAGGTGTTTATCCTTCCTACTCTCCTCATTAATATTGCAAGAAGGTTGGTAGTTACCTACAGTTAGTCACCTGCAGCTGTTTCAGTTGTAGCTTTCTGTGACTTTTTATACAGAAAGGAATGGGGGAGTTGACTCCTTGAAGTGAGAAATAAACGTTTTTATTTCTACTAGTCACTATAAGATAAGCCCTATATTTTCACCTGCTAATTTCTGAGGTGAAAAGAATTATTATTTCCTTGTTTGTAAATGAACATTCTCAAGCTGAAGAACCTGACTGATCTTTATACTTCTTTTTAAAAGAGATTTATTCTTCCTAGTTCTAGGATGCATTGCATGTTTTAACATAGTGATCTAAGGGCACTAAAGGTTACATTTTATTTCCAGTTTCATTTTCAGTTCTCAGCAGACTTATTTCTGCAGAATTTGGATCAAAACAACTCCCAAGTCACTCCACATATGCAGGTTTGATATTAATAGCACTATAAACATCTTGATTGTCAGCACTGTAAAGTAGAATGACGTGGTGGAAAAAATAAGCTCATAGCTGAAATGTTGCATTTTTGCCAGTTTTACAAAATAAAAGAAGGTGATAGATTTTTGTCTTGTGGTTTTGAAATAGCTCAATCTCAGTAAAACAGCTCAGAATGATCTTTTTGGTCCCTGTGAGAAAATAGCCTTTTAAAAAGTAGTTTATTAATATATTCAGGATTTTTGAGAGCTTCCCTGCTGTGTCATTAGACTCAGTAAAGGCCCTGTATATATATTTCCATGATAGTATGAGGTTTCACATTCCTTAATCTTCACTCCTGAAAGAGTTCTGCTGAAGTCAAAGGAATATTGTTTTACTGGGTAAATAAATACTGTTAAAGTGCTATAGGATTGCTCTTGATAGTAGAAGAATTGTTTGCATGTAGTCCTGATTTACACTTGTAAACACGAAGAGTGTTTAATCGAGGCTTAAGATAATTTCTTCCTGCACTTTCAAGTGAATGATTTGCCAGCACAGTGTAGGTTGTTTTATTAATATTAATATTTGATCAAATTGTGGTTCAAAATATGAAGATGAAGATTGACTTCTAGCTCTGACACAAGACTAATTGAACAGGCTGTCACATGTCTACTACATCAGACATGATAGTTGAGATGCTAGTTATTATGTATTCATCAGTGGGGACAAAATAGTTCCTTGTATGTCAAGTATTCCTCAGTACTTGCTCAGCTGTCAACCCAACTGAGGGTTCCAGAGCCTGTTGGCCACCATGTCCCTTGGTGCAGGCATGTGAGCCGCCTGGTTCTAGAGAGGATAGCTAAAGTCCCGCTTACTACCCAAAATGTTCCTGTGCCTGGTTTTCAGCATATTCATTCAGTTTGATCATTACCACACAAAAATAAAAATCTGTAAAAAAAATCAGAGAAAAGCAAAATAAGATATTACTGGAAAGAAGGGAAGAATGAGATATCTACATGTTTAGGGGAAGGCTGATGTATGTTGTGTCTGTGTCCCCCCCATGTCTAGATGCTGGCAATGGGGGGGGACTGCAGGGTGACCCTGGTGAGGAGATTCCAGTGGCTGCCTCATGTTGGACACAACTGGTTCCAGCTGACACCAGAGAGAACCCATTGCATGTGGCAGCCCTGGGAACATCTCTTTAAGAAAGAGTGAAAACTGCACAGGCAGTGAGGAGTGTGGGGAAAAATGTGAGAAATAGTCCCGTGAGCACAAGGTTCAAAGAAGGTGAAAGAGGTACTCAGGTACTGGGACAACCCATGCAGCCCATGGAGACCAAGGTGGAGCAGTTATTTCCCTGCAGCTCATATGGGAGTCCACACTGGAGCAGGATCACCCTGAAAAACTGCAGCCCATGGAGAGAACCCACGCTAGAGCAGGGAGCAAATGTAAGGAGGTACAGTTATGGGCTGACCATAATCCCCCAATCCCCATCATCCCTGTGTTGTTCACAGCTAACAAGATAGAGGAGTGGGGAGAGCAGTGAAGTTGTCTGGGTGAAAAGGGGAATGAGAGGAAGGTGGGTTTTCAATTTTGTCTTTGTTTCTCATGGTCCAAATCTAATTAATTAGTGATATATTTATTTTGATCAAGACAAATTATTTTGTCCGTGATGGTAATTGGTAAATGATCTTCATGTCTATATCTCAATCCACAAGTTTTTTAATCTTCTTTCCTCCTGTTGAGGAAAGCGAGTGAGAGAGTAGCGGGGGTGGGCATCTGGCATCCAACCAAAGTCATTCCACCCTTGACTGGGGCTGGAATACTTACCCTTCAAGGAGAGGCTAAGAAACTGGGTCTTGTTCTGCCTGGAGGAAGGGATGGCCTCAGGGAGCCTCACCACTGTCCTCCGACACTTATAGGAAGGTCATTTAGGCTCTTTGCAGGAGTTTAAGAGACAAGAGAAACCAAAGCACAGGGGATTCAGTCCAGATATAAGGCAAGACTTTTTCCCCACAGGGAGAGCCAGGCAATGGAAGAGGTTACCCAGAGAAGTTGGCTCCTTGGAGATTTTCAAGCCCCAATAAGTAAAGCCCTGAACAAAGGAATCTGAGTTGAGAGCCGCCCTAGCTCTGATCAGGAGTCTGGACTAGAGACAGTCTATTTCAGTTTTACGGTGATATTTCAGTAAGAAAAGACCTTTAAACTGTCCTACTTTATTAGAAAAGAAAGTTAATAAAGGATTTATCTTCTCTTTATGATTTTTCTAGTCTGTGAATATGTTCCTATTTAAAACTATTACCCATGAAATCAAAGTACTGAACTTTCAAGTGAGTAAATTCATATTCTGCAGCTACAACTGTTTTCCATTTGCAAATTTTTTGTGCTTTACCCTAAATACAACACTTAGCTCTTCAACAGACATACTCTTCAGCATCCATTACACTTAAAATAATTCAAATTCAAATTTCTCTTCCTGAGATATGAGAAGGTTCAGTTGTGAATAGAATTTTTTTCAACACATAGATGCTGTTTTGCTCAATTATGTAAGATAAGCCACTTGTATCAATGTTTGAAACTTTGCAACAGCTGGACATTTAAGTCCATGTGTTCTTTTATATGTCTTTGTTCTTACTGTTATTCTTTTGTAATTCGGACAAATTACAGTTGAGGAAGAACATCTCATTTTGTTCATAATGACATCAAATATATTTTCCAATATCATTAAAATAGTCTTTATGGTTTTGTGTTTGAGGGTTTTTTCCTTATCTTTGAGGCTCTCTTATATTTGCTAGCTAAAAAACAGCCTACTGAAAGAAGGCTCAGGCAGACAGCTGAGAAGTGAAAGAACTCCTTGATATTTGGAAATAATTTTAACCTAAATAATTTGGGCAATTTTAAATGTAGCAGAAAACAACTAGACACTTCACTTTCCATGCTAAAGCATTTTAAAAGTCCAGCTGTAATAATTTTAAAACTGTTTTCACTTTTATATACAGTGAAAACATCACATTCCTATACAAAATATTGAACAAAATAAATCAGGTTCCTTTCAAAAAAGAAAAAAATCTGTCTTCAATTGAAATTCCAGTATCCAATCTTTGATTAGGGAAAAAAATGATGAACACGATTTTTCATGTAACTCAGAACCCTAAATTTGTGACTTTAAGATATTTCAATACCTCAGATTAGCAGAATTCCTTGGAAACCTGTTTTATGCAGAGAGAGAGATTATAGCCATAAAGAAATTTTGTGAATTGTCTGAATGTATAAATCCAGTATAAAAAGATCTAAAGATCTGGGTAAAATTTTAAAATGTTTTTACTAGAAAACAGCCAGAGATGGAGACCATAAGCCCTTCTTTGAGAGCTATTCATTAAACCATTGGCACACATACTAGTGTATAAAATTAAGTTACATTTCTAGATTTGTTTTTTCCTGATGTGTCAAGAGCAGCAAGAGTGGACTGGTCAGCAAGGGAAGGAGAGGTTAAGACATGACTCTTGAAATGGGCCAGTGGGAAACCCCTGAGGATACTTCTCACAGATTTGTCCAAGATGTCTTTCCACAGTTACCCAACCCAGGTTGCACAGTTTCACCACATCGGACCAGTTAAAACCCAACAAAGGAGGGAAGAGGCTATGGAGCATGTTAGTGCACTCTTATTTCCAGACTAACAGTTAGAAAGACAGCAGATAATCCAGGCATGAACTTTACCAATAGAAAGCAATTTAAAAGCTGATAAATAGCTCTTGAAAACTGTTAGTAAAAACAATGTAAGAAAATCTTGGAGACTGCATTACTTTGTGTTATGCATAATAATGTATTTTCCTCTTAAGACTTGATGTGATCAGAATTCTTCTCTTCATATAAATTCTTGTAACATTTTACATTTTCTTCTGAGATATAAAAGCACTTCCCTCCTTTTGCGGCAGGATATTATAAAAATATTCCTATTCTATTGTAAAAATAGAATCCATAAATGATTCTGACAATTGCCACGCACCAGTATTGTCCATGCATTGCTGGAGTGTTTCTCTCCCACCACTTCTAGCCCTCCTTATAAAGTTGTTTTATTATTATATTGTTTCACTACAAAGCAGTTCCAGCTGTGATATGTAGAACTTCACTATTAATTCAAAGATATGTTCATATATATATATATAGATAGATAGATAGATAGATATAAACATACATGAGTTTTCTCCAGATCTCCTGTATAATTCTGTACTATTCTTAACTTTTACAGTACTTACCTGTCTGCCCCCTGTAGACCTGAAGTCCCAGTATTTGTACAGCTCATGGAAGAACACATAAATGTCTAGCTAATAAAGGTGTAATGCAAGTTAAATATATACATATATATATATAAATGAATATTAATATCTGAAGTGTTTTGTTTATCCCTTTCCATTATATACTTCTTGTTCTTCCAAAATTACAAAATCTATTGACTAAATCTTACATAGCACCAAAGTGAACTTCTGAAGATGTATTATTATATGCATTGTTTTCAGATGAGATAACTGAAGCACAGGGAAGTGGAAATTATTTTCTCAATATCTTAAAGAGTATTAACAAATCCTGCCTTGAAGGCTGCATGTCAATAGTAACCACTTTAAACTATTGGTATAATTCTTTACCCAGTTATGGGAATGATAATCAGACAACTGAGATAATTATGGAAAATAAATAAATAAAGAAATAAATAAGAAATCGTTATCTAGGGCTCAGGGCTTCAATTTCCAATATTTGATCTCAGTGTTAAGGCCAGCACTACCTTGGCTAATACACTACTAAAGCAATACTTCTGAAAGTTTAACATTTCATGTAAATGATGCAAAATAATTGTAATAGAACAGATATTTGTACAACTCCTTGCAATGTTTTGAACAATAGCAGTAAAGAACTAAAAATTCATAAAAAGAAGTTTTACAAAGGCAAGCAACAAAAAAAACAACAACAAAAAAAACAGAACAAAAAGTGTAACTACAAGAACTCTGAACAAGAAAGCAGAAATGCCTGCTAATCATTTTAATCTCTTATCCGGAGCAAATCAGAAGATTGCTTCTATCCCACATGATGTTGTTGAAACAAAGATTTGCTGCCTGTAACACTGGGCTAAAATGAAATATTTTCCAGATTAACAGAACATAATTCACACCCAGGTCTTGAAGGAATTATCTTAAGACCCAACTAGGAATTCACTTTATTTCGGATTTCACTCTGAAAAAAAATCACTAATCTGAGATGAATCCCAGTTCCCCATGGAAAGAGAGTGTGTGGTGTATCTACCAGCTGAATAGCTAGAAAACACACCACAAATTAAGATTTGTGTGTTCCATAAATGAAGAGCAGGGTAGAAAAGGAGTGTAGCTGGAGCAACAGTGCTGAGTTGGGTCTAAAATGTGGCAAAGAGGGGACAAAAAGGCTCTTTTCTGAAAAAATTCTTTTCACACTAGGACCAGGGTTTTCTCCTTATTTTGGAAATACACATTATCTACTTTAGACATCAGATCAGATTACATATTGAGTTTTCAGCATTTTCCCTTTGTGATTCTGCTACAAACCCTCATTTACAAAAAAAATGAGATCTGAGAAACATAAATCCTTCATGATAGAAACCTCTAGTAGATATAGCCAATAAGATAACCATAGGATTGCTACCAAAAATCCTTGTCCTATTAAGCTGGACTAAATTACTTTTCCCCTTGATGGACAGACCTGGCAAAGGTGCATCACCACAGACCTGACTCCCTTTCTGTTTTTCAGAGATCTTCCTCTACTGACCTGTATCCCTTTTTATTACAGTATTTCACTTCCAAATTTTTCTGGTACATTTTCATGATCAGTGACTGATAATCTGATGCAGTTACAATGCCTGTTATGCCTTCCAACAGCAGCGAGGAAGGATTCTATACAATATATGCAACTTCTTTCTAATGTTACTGGTGGAGTATTCAAAATATAAATGTGTCATTTTTTGTGTGACACAAGATGCTAGGATGGGGAAGAAGAAGAAAATAGCATGCTTCCTAAGTTACAAAGTCCGATCTCAAAAATATAAGTCATTCCTTTTAGAGCGTGAAATAAGTGTCTACACAGTAGTATCAAAACAGGGAGTTACAGGAGAATCTGTTATAAATTTTGTAAAAAGAGATGCCTTTTGATCCCAGCACATTTTTCCCAGGGATTTAAAAGAGCAGGAGTGCTACTGGGCTCCCAAATCATGGTCATCCAAAAATAGTTTCTCTCTCTTCTTCTCCTATTGATGATTAATTAGGAACAGTTTTCTCATGTAAGGAATGGATGTGCAGAATATGGAGCCTGCACAAGGACTATATAGGTAGTTGAGCCAGGAATACAAAAGTTAGGTGAACCCTCAAAGATTTCTCCAGACTTGGCCAAAAAATGGTATTACTGTAAAGGCCATCAGAACTGCTGACTGTGTCAGCAAAAATGTAAGCTACTCATCAGGTTAGCTGATGCTACATAAAGGAGAGACGCAAGCAATTAAATCCTATTAGCTATTACATTAATTTATTAGGTGGCAATCTACCAATCAAATGCCGTGCTGCCATGCCAGACTTCAGCTGCTGGAATGATAACAGAATACAGGTTGCTGAATCCTCCTGTATTTCAGGTCCTCTGGCAATTTAGAGATCAGAGCATCAAGTGGAGGCTGAATGTGGCTTAGAGCCAACAGATAATTTATGAAGCAAGTGTGCAATAGCAGAAGCTCATCAAGAATGTAGAGAGCTAGTGCCTGTGGTCCTAATTTATTTTTATGTTATTAGAATGGATGAAATGTTTAAAGTTCACATTGTGGAGAATAAGACTCTCTGGGTTGATTTTCTGTAACAAATGAAGCTCAGAAAGCAGCATAAGAAGACTGTCTTTTTTAATATGTTTCAGCACCAGTTCTTGTTGAAATGTTTATTGTTAAAAAGAAAATCAAAGGAAAACTACTTTCTCTCTTAAAATGAAACATTCATAGAACTTTTTACTTAGGTAAATATTTTAATTTTTTTCCCCAGATAAAGCCAAATGCAGAATATTTTTTCCTTTAAAAAAGTGATGTTGAAAACAACCAAACTTCTTTGAAATTTATTGAAAAGATTAGGACTAAGAAAAAGATTAGAATGTATTTCTCAATATGTTTTATGAATGTCTACTCCAAAAAAAAGACAACTCCTGGCAAGCAGCAGACTTTTAGTCACTTCAACAAAAGAAATACCCTACAAGAAACAAGTAGTAAACTGAAATAAATAAAATCTGTTGAAACAGTTGAAAACAAATTTATCATTTCACAGAGAAATTCACCCAGATTATGGGATTTCACAAAAAATACACTAAGTGTGGGGCTGCTTTTTTTGCTATTTCTTCTAGTCAAGTATAATTTTTATTTTAATTATATGAATAAAAGTAGTATTCTAATAATTAAGAGTTCTGTATTGATTTATAATATGTCATTTACATAGTTACCATTAATCTTTTAAAAATTTTAATAGTAACTTAAGTATTAGTAGCTACATTAAAATTAATATCCCTATTAATAGCATTGACAGCTATGTAAAATTAGCTTGATTGTAGTAAATGTGTAAGTTTGTGCATATTCTATTGTATTTTCATTACATATTTTGAAAACATCTGGTAATATAGAGCTTAAAGATCTGGTACAGGTCATCAGTTGCTACAGGTGTATACAGATTAACAAAGGCATGATCTGTAGAGCTAAAAGTGTAACAATACTGCAAAAGATCTAAATTTTTGAGTATTTAATGGGAAACGTATGGAAGAGACAGACATGCCTAATTTTTGACATATCTTTTCAAGAAAATGTTACTAAAGCAACTTCTCTTTATGCAGCCTTGTTTCAGTACTTAAGTCCTGAACTGAAAAACAAAACTAAATGCATTTCTATAGGGATATATGCAATCACACAAAGTCTGTAAGTGCCCCAAAAAGGCACATAAGACAGTATTAGAAATGCTTGTTTAGGCACTCTTAGAATTGCCATTTTTTCTCTACAACCTCTGTTTTCCTTTCACATTGTAATTTTTTGTCCTCTTGTTTATATACTTTGCCATATAACAGCCTCTTTCCCAAAAAGATTTCAGTTTAACTAGACAATAAAGTCTTAAACATTTGTTTAGCTATTTTTTCAGCACAGATTAGGCACAGTGATACCAGAAAACTGTGTTAGTTTAGGGAAGTAAATGCTGTGGGTGAGAATATCCAAGGACTAATTAAACTATAGAGAAAGAAATAGGAATTTAGGAAGAACTGTTGAATGGAAGTCGTCTGATGGAATTAGAAAGAGATGATGGGAGGAGATTTAGGTGCAAGACAGGGAAAAAATGTTGAAAGTCAGTTTTGTTCTTGAAAGAAAATGTCTCATAAAAACCTCTGAAAAGCTTTGTGAAAATCCAGTCATCTTTGCTTTGACCAGGATTTTGTTTTGTGTTTCTGTCTTGCTCAAAGCCCATGTATCAGTTTTTCATGGCAAGATTTTGGTAGAAGATGGCTGCAGGAGTGACTCTGCAAGAAGCTTCTAGAAGCTTCTCCCAGGTCCAACAGGGCCAATGCCAGCTGGCTCCAAGACAGAGCAGGCACTGGCCAAGGCCAAGCCCATCAGCGACACTGGTAGCACCTCTGGGATGACGGATTTAAGGGGGAAATAAACCCTGTGCAATCACACCTAGTGAGGGGACTCGGAATATGTGATAGAAACAACTCTGCAGACACCAAAGCCAGGGAAGAAGGAGGGGGAGAAAGTGCTCCAAGTGTCAGAACTAAGATTCTCCTGCAGCTGCTGGTGCAGCCCATGGTGAGACAGCTGGGCCCTGCAGCCCATAGAGGTCTGTGGTGGAGCAGAGACCCACCTGCAGACCCTGGAGGACCCCTTGCCAGAGTAGGTGGATGCCCAAAAGAGACTGTGAAGTCATAGGAAGCCCATGCTGAACAGAATCTTGGTAGAACCTGTGGATCTATGGAAAGGAATGCACATGGCACAGGTTTGCTGGCAGGATTTGTGACCCTGTGGGGGACTCACACTGAAGCAGCCTGTTCCTGAGGGACTGCACCCTGTGGAAGGGACCCATGCTGGAGCAGTCCATGAATAACTGCAGTCTGTGGGAGGAACTCATCTTGGAGATGTTCACAGAGCACTGTTTCCCATGGTAGGAACTCCACACTGTAAGGGCAGAGTGTGAGGAGTCTTCCCACTGAGGATGAAGGTGTGGCAGAGACAGCATGTAATGAACTGACTGCAGCCACCATTCCCTGTCCTCAAGTGACACTGATGGCCATGAGCATGAGAAAATGGAAAGTAAAATTAAGCCCAGGAAGAAGGGAGATGGTGTTTCTGCTGGGAAGGTTTTTAAGGTTTGATTTCTCATTATCCTACTCTGATTTGATTGGTAATATATTAATTCATTTTCCCTGAGTCAATCTGTTTTGTCCATGATGGCAATTGGTGAGTGATCTCTCCCGGTCCTTCTCTTGGCCCATGAGCCTTTTGTTATATTTTCTCTCCCCTGTCCAGCTGAGGACCAGAGGAATAAAGGGCCTTCAGTGCACACCAGTCATCCACCCAGGGTCAACCCCTGACACCTGCTAAAGAGATTAGAGTAGTTGCTCTTTGCAGGAGTACATGGGGCAGTCAAGTGAAGAGACAGAAGGACCAATTCTACACTCAGTGTGTTCAATTTTGAGCAATATGAGATTTAGAGTCTTTCAATTTAGCCACATTTAAATAGTTTTTTGCACACAACCATTCATAAGCCAGATTGAAATTCTTACTCTGAAGTGTAGTAACTGAATTAGTTATGTAAAATAATGACTGAGCATGGAAAAATTATTTGTTTTCCCCATTACTGTTCTAAAATGGAATTTCATTGATTTTTAGGAGCAAATTTAGTGTGTGGCAGATATTCTACAATAAATACTGTAGTTCAAACTTTGGTCATATCTTTTTGGCGTTTTTTTTTCTTCCTAATAATGGAAAATGCAAGGTACATCTTGCTATGTGCAGTGCTACAGTTACCAGCCATAATGACATGAGTACAGAAACAGGCACTTCACTTTCTTCAGAAATGTCTAACAATTAAGCCCTACAAATGCGGCTAAAAATAAATCAGCAAACCCTGAGTCTGATCTGCCTGACTCAAAACCTTTACTTCTGAATGAGTCCTGCTGTGTGATTTAAATTCATCTTGGAGTATGGATTCAGGAAAAAAGCCTCTGAGCCATTACTTTTTCAGTTAGGCCTCCCTGCTTCCTTTTTTTTTTTTTTTAAATAGGCCATCAGAGATGGATGACCTTAAACAAATTGACTTAGAGAAATTGTATTAAAATGAAAACACCAACACTAAGGTTCTCAAAGTTACTTTTACTCTGTAACAATAAGGTATAGGACAGTCTACATGTCGTACAAATCCCATATTTTAATCTTTTTTCTGAGTTATTTTAATCAGAGAAATGTGCAGTATTATGGTTGATATCTGTATTTTGGATACTTGAGGTATTAGTTTAGGGTTATAAGAGGGGGGTTTTTTCTACTTACACTCTGGAAAGTCTGATAAGCAACAAGAGCGTCCTCTGTTATTAATGTTTTTGCTATCGCACATGTAAACACAGATTGAGTTAATCCTATGATGGGGTCTGTAATAGTTGAAGTAAAGCATAGGAAATTACAGGCCAGAATCAAACTGGAATCCAGGTTACTTGGGTATAGAATTTTCATAAGCCTCCTAAAGACTCAATAGGATATCTCCTTCATCTTTACAGAGGACTTTGGGTAATTTACCTAGCTACGTAGAGTGAAATAGAGAAGATATTCTGTCCCTGGTGAACTTGATATACACACTTGTGGAAGGAATTGTTTGCTACAAGTAATAATTACTATAATTAGTTTCCATGTCACAAAACTCGGTGTTTCAAGTTACATTAGTCTTTCATTCATTCATAATAAGATGAAGGAAGTGAATAGATTGAAACATAATGTCAAATAAACTAATGACAGAAAAACAGGGCAAGCTAGATAATGCGAAGTAAAACCAAGGTTTTCAAATGTTTGAAGGCCTATTTTAACCCTACAGAATAAATCCAGAATCTCTTCACTTATGCATACCTCTTAATCTTTGATGGGAAACAGTTAACTGCTCTCAGTTTTGAGGTAATTTGACTGATGTTGCATTATATGAATCTAGTTTTACACTGCAATTACACTGAAATCAACAAATAAAAACGTTCTTGTTAATAGAGTCCTGTGATTTTTTTCTCAGCATTTTAGCCATTATCATTCCTATTGACTTGGTTATTACTTCTTAATGAGTTCTTTTGTTAGTCCCTGTAATCATCAAGAAGACTAGGAACCTAAACCTGATTTCTCTCTTCTGCTTTTATGAGAGTGTTACTTCACTGATTTAACTTGAACACATCTTTATTTCTACCTGTTTAATAGGATAATCAAATAAATGTGTTTCTTATATAATTTTTTTTCTTATAATTTCTAAAAAGAGCCCACTTTAGCCTCTTTTTAACCCCTCTTCAGTGGGATTATATTTCTTATCATGGCTTTATGAATCAGATTAACTTCCCCTGTTGGTGTTCTCAGCAAGCCAACAGCATCTTAATTTTATGTTTTGGGGCGTTAAGCAATGTGTGTCAGGAAAAGGTACAGCTGACCCTTAGGTATAGACTGAATAGGAACAGATAATTATTCAAATTGCTCTGGTTTTCCTCTTTTTAGTGATCTGGCGACCTGTCAAAATCTATGTTATCTATTTTGTAACAACATAAACCCAGGAACAAAATGTTGTGCACAAAAATTTCTTAGTCAAGAGTCTCTGGCAGCCGAATTGTATGTTGGAGTATTTGAATGCATCCAAAAGCTCACTGCCTTCTAAAGGACTTCTCTCTGGCCAAGAATGACCACCAACTCACAGTCAAACTATGCCTCTCTTGACAGATTATATTAAAAGACAATTTATAATCACGAACCAGCCTTCAAAAAACCTGTGAAATATTCCAATTATGTTTATTTAGATGCTCATTCTGAAAAAAGAGGCAAATAATATAGGCTATTGATGGACTTTACTAGCTATCATTAGTGTATTTATTTCACCTGTAAAAGGCTTTGATACTAGAAAAGCAAGGATGGCAGTAAAAAATGTTCTGGTTTTTGCTTATGAATAAAATCCAATGAAATGGACCCTTTCTGCTATTTTTGTTGGTAAGTCATTCAACCTTTTTATTCTTCTTACTTCTTATACGTAGAACCAAAGGATCCTGAAACTCTCTGCTGGAATGTCTTCCACAGTAATACAAGCACCAAATACAAAAAGCTGTTGTACGAAAAAGCAGAAATATACATTTATTTAGGAAACACTTGGCTAGATTTCAACTGTCAGACTCACTGAGCACAAATTGAAATGTGTCAAAAGCATCAAGCAGTTGATTAAGAGCATGTCTACACTTTCTCACTGCTCTATATTCATCATGACAATGATAGAAGTCCTTTGCTTATCACACGTACCTCCATTAAACATATAAAAGATATATGTTGTCTAAGGCAGTGTAGGTGACTTCTGTGCATTACTGAAATGCATATATTTTATTTGTTAGAATGGCTAAGATCAGCTGCTTTGTGATACGTGGAGACTATTTATCACTGTATTTCTGAACTTTATATTAATATATATTAACTCAGTGTTTATTGTTTCTGATAACCCTGGCATATGTTTAATTTTGGCCTTTAATAAATTAAATAAGCTTACTATATTTATCAATGTCCATTTGTCAATACTGGACAGTATTTGCTTATATCCTGCTTCAACATTACAGTCTAGAGTGTCAGGAAAAAAATTTCTGTGACACTTGGTAAGTGGACCCTAAGTACACCTCTCTGTGTATGAGATGGGCACCGAAGTCCAGAGAGAAAGATGTATAAGTCTATAAGCCTTGTACTGTGGGAAAATGATAGAGAAAGACAAACATCCTGTTCTCAACACAATTGGTGATGTTTCCAAACAGGAAAGCATATTACAATGTAAAAGGGAAATAATCTTCCTTTGGGATTCCTGTTGCCATAAAGTTAGCAAAAGGAATAAAAGGAATCAGGAACACAAAAGAAAGAAAACCATTCCTGAAGGTGAATGTGAATCTCATCACACATTTTCCAGTCCAACCACCTCCACCTCCTTGCTGACAATGACTAATCATTATCATGGCTTAGGCAATTTGAAGCTAAAATATCCAGGAGAATCCTATGGAATGGAGAAAATAACTGCTTTGAGACAAAACAGATCTCCCACCGATCATGAAGAAAGTGCAGATCATCGAAGAGCCTGTGGTCTTTGTGTCCATGAGAATACTGCAGGGTAGACAAGGAAGCAGGCTGCAACAAATGCAGATGAAAAGACCTGCAGATGACTTCTGTCTGGAGAGTGATGAGTGTAAAGGACAAAGAATGCTGGGTCTGCAGTACCCACTGCAGCATTGGCATTGGGTGCCGAGTATAGGGAGCCCATACTGAGGATCATCTATATGGAGGAACTAAGGTAAACCATATTTTCTTCCTCATTCTTTCATATTTTCCTTTCTTATATCTGAATTAATTTCCCACTATAGTTTCAGTATTTCTTCTTCAATTATTGTTTTTGTCATCTTCTCATCCTCTTTCCGTCTTCTGTGGATGTTCTCACATTATTCTGTCTCCATCTAATTTTGTGTTTTCTTCTTCTGAGAAAGTATACCCTCTTTCACTTTCCGTCATATTTATCCACCTAAATGAATTTTCATAGCCATAGTCTAAAAGCCATTGCATTTTTACTCATTTTCCCTGTCAGCTTTCCGGCTGAATTTCAACTGCACATGCCATCTACACAGATTTTGCTGTAATGAAAATAATTACTGGTGATTACCAATTGCTAGGTATCAGAATACAGATTTGTTATCACCTGAAGCAACGTTGAAGGATATTATGCCTCTTCCATTTTAATTCTTTAAAATGTAAGACAGATGCTATAGAAAATAAAATTGCATTTGCAGATGACTTTTTTCTCTCTCTCATTTTCTCTTTTTTACTTTTATTACACCACAATTAAACAGGTAAGTAAAGAGATCAAACATACCTGACTGGACTTCCAAAATGATACAAAGTGATACGAACCAAATTTTTAAAGTATTTAAACCCATCCCCAGGATCCCAAAGTCATTATTTGGACCAAATGAAATATTAGGAGTCATTGAGGGGAGAAAAAAAGCACAGCAGAAGTGTTTAGATACGGAGAGACATGAAACAAGAACCGTAGCTTCAAATGACCAGAGCTGAAACAAGCTTCTCTCCTTTAGAAACAACTTATAATAAGTCCATTACAAACATTTGTATCAGCTTAGAAAACAGCAATTTTCACAGAGAATGGAGGACAGCTTTGTCTCTAACATCAGTCAGTCCATACATTCCTCAATACCTAAAAAAATCACAGCAGCAGACAGCAGCATGCAGATGTGGTGCCCTCAAACGCACCGTGAGCATATAGCGTAGCTTTCTGAGGAAATCAGGTGCCCGAATCGAAGGGCTTACAGTGTTTGTTCAGACCAGCTTAAAATGTGGCAACGTAATCCATATTTAAATTTGAAATCATAGACTTTCATTGTAATGTAATCATTTTCTGTTCTGTGAAAGCAGTATTTCCTAATACACAATCATTTTAATAACTAAAACTTGTTGATGTCAATAAATGTTGATAAGGGATGATAAGTCTTAGAACTAGATGCCTTCTTGCCTGACTAGTATTGGAAAGTAAATATATTTTAGTTTGTTTTTTTCAGTAGATAAATCACTATTTTTCCTTTTTGATGTATTCTGGCAAATTAAATTCCACCTAAATCCTTCTATCTATGACTTCCTCATTATGGGCAATGCTTTATGCAGTGCTCTTCTTAGGACTTTTGAAATGCTTTTTGATATCTAGAATAATCTGATTTTCTTCACAGGGCAGGCACAAACCTTATGGAGATTTTAGTTCTTCTGAACATGCCTGAGCTACTGCTTCTGCCTCTCCTTCACTTGAAGTCTCTATGGAACATTTCAGTGTACAATTCTCTCCAGAGTTTAGTAGTCCCTTTTTTTTTCTTGAGGGAGAAACATCACAGCAGGTTTACGAAGATTCTTTCACAAAAATGTTTATGAAGGTGAACAATTTACATGTTGAGCTACTACTCTTATTTTAAGAACTTCTTTTTGAAATATGTTTTTTTCCCTCATAATATTCTAAATGAAAACATATAAGTTTAACAGCTTTTCTATCTAATTTTTGTTAAACCACTTAAATCTTAATAAAGAGTGCTCTTAATGTAACAAATTATTTTGGTAATTTATACCTCACAATATCATACTGAAGACTTTTTAAACTGGATTTATAGCTAGTACGGTACTATGTACAAAAATGTGAAGACAGATGTATACGAAAGAAATAGAATGTTGAATGCATTTTATTTCTACAGAATGTCTTGATAATACTGACATTGCAGGGCTATGTTAGAAGAAAATAAACCTAAGAGAGCACTGCAGAAACCTGAAACAGTAAAAAAGCATCCACCATGAGAGTGACAGCTATAGAAGCTGACCATGAAAAGGTTGCCATTAATAGCTATGGCACTGCACTACAACATAATTTCATGTACCACCACTGGGAATAAAACCTATAGAAATTTGAAAGGAAATTTCACAAAATTCTGTGGAATCATAAGGAATCGCATCCCAAGTTTTCAAAATTATACCAAAATGAAAGCTCTTTAGAAAAGATTTAGAAAAAGCAGGTAAGAAAACTACAGTGATATAGAACAAAATGTCAAGTTTTTATACTGAAAGGGAAATGTTCTGTTTTACTAAAATTCAGCCAATACAGATTTTGAAAATCTGTGCATGTAGGCAATAAAAAGTTACCACTTCGAATGCAGAATTAGATGTTATTTAAAAAGAATACACAGAGTAGGAGTAACAGAACCCCAAGAAGAAGATTTATGTTCTGCATGTATGAGATTAACAACTGAAATAATCTGAAGAGATATGAGACAAAATAAACCATGCTATACATTACTTGGAATATTTGTCCTATTATTAAGCATACAACCTGTACTTCCTCTGGTTTAAGGAATTTATAGTTGAATGTACTAAGCATTTTTTTAAGAAACTCTTAAGACCATTCTAGGTATAAATAAAAATAAGCAAAAGAAACAGTCATCAATTTCCCTCTTCTAAAGTATTTTTGACTGGAGAATGCCAGTTACAGAATTCAAATCATTACTTTTTGGAAATAAAATTTTGATTGCAATGAATTCCTAAGAAAGCCAAAGAAAATTAGCATGCAACTTGAATCTGTAACTGTAACAAAATCAGAAAAAAACCAGAATTCATTAAGGAGGACTTCATTTTCATAATAAGCATGCAAGGACTTTCTTAGTCAAATGTTATGAAGAGACAGGTGATATAGGTTCTGAAGCCCAAACCTGTAGTTAATCTTCACCTCCTTGGAAAAAAATATAGAGAGGACCAATTGGATTAAATACAAAAGTAGGGAATTATCCTCCTCTGAATTATACTCTATGGGCATCATAATTTATAATACTGTCTGTATCTTCCAGTAAATGAAGAAGATATGCAGAAAATAAGTTACTAAATAATGTCAACCATTTATGTAAGTCTTCATTCTCTGAGGCAGAGATTTCCTGCCTCTTTGAGACAAACTAGTTAAAATGAACACTAGTAAATTAGAAATATTTAATGGTTCACTATGCAAGCAAGCTTCACTGCATGACAAATGTGTACCTCTTAAAATTGTCATCTTTATATTATTTCTCACAGTATTGTTGTTCTTATATAATTCTTGTTGCTATTATTATTAATTACTTTGTTCCTGATGCCGAAAGAAAAATCTACAAAGCCTAATGACAGAGGAACAAGCACTGCCTTACAAATTAGGCACTTAATAGTTTATAATACTAATATAAATATGTTTTTAAAATATATCCACCAGAATTCTATTCACAATTTATAATTTTGTGAATTAAAGCAGTTATTTTATTCTTGATACTTTTTTAGATTCTAAGAACTGCAGTTTAAAGACAATATATGTAAGAATGCTCTTACTTCTTTGTTTGAAGTATGACAAACATAATTAAGATCCTAATCAGATGTGTTTTAATTAAGTTCAAAAATCCAATCAGAAAGGATACTATTGGGTGAAATTCAACCTTTATATAAGCCCATTTCCTTCAAATTAACATCAGCTGCTTACACCAGATCTGGTTGTTATGGGATAAAAACAGATATTGTTGGTAAGAGAGAAAAAAGTCCTTAATATCCAGAAATCATGGCCTTCTTTCTTTCCCTTTTGATTATCTGTTGATCACATGGTTAAATACTTTGTTAAATAAATGGGATTTTTTTTAAAATTGAATTTTTGACAATTCATTTATCCATAACCCAAAGAGATTTGTGAATATACATGTATCAGTTAAAAGGGAAAATTTTCTTATAAATTTGAGACACAGAATGACAGCTTCATCCTGACAGACCTAGGATATCTCTAAAATTCAGCCTAATAATAAATACCTTTATAATTCTCAGATTTTCCCTAGACTTTTCAGAATCACAAAATGGCAGCCAACCAATCTGTTGGAAAATGCAATATTATTCAGTGTTCCTGATCTACCACAATAAAGTGCTGCAGTGCCAGCTCTTAAATTATATGGCAATGGAGCAGACCAGTATTGAAGATGCTGGAAGAAATACTCATTGTATTAAAAAAAAAGGAAAAAAAAAATCAAAAGAAGAGTCAATTTTAATTTTGATTTCCTACAGACAGTATAAAAGTCCTTGAGCTATGTGTTGTAGAAATGGCAGGGAATCTCAACTTAATACAAGCAAATTGAAGGAATGATGTACCAAGCCTAACCGATAATTTAGGCAGTAAATGTGAATTTCTCATTTTTAAATTGGGACTATCAACAGTACAGACCTTGAACATCTTATTTCCAGAGAAACATCACTGTGAATAGGGATAATGTTCAAATGAACAAACACATGAAAAGCATACCTGTCCATGAATTTCTTTTTTCATTGATCAGAATATTGTGTTAAGTAGCATCTCCCCTTTACTGTAAATGAGAATTTCCCTTATGTTGTGCATCATTACTAAGCACGTCTCTAGAGATGAAGTTGCAAACTGGTTATCCAAATTTATGTTGCTACTCCTGGGTCTAACAATAAACATTTTTTAATCTCCTTTTCTGCCATATCAGTAAAGATAGTTGTCTGACAGAAATTAGAATAATTCCCTTTTTTTTTTTTT
>VZTJ01004517.1:692032-723604 GCA_013397795.1 Orthonyx spaldingii
CACATTTAAACAGCCCCTAATTTGAGCTCTCAGTAGGTTATGAGAGTCAGCACAGACGTAGTTGTCTCAGGCTAGGTTCTAATGTTTTTTAGCCACTGGGGCATTTGCACTATGCAGGCACTGTAGCAGTGTGCAGGCCACTGAGGATCCCCCGGTGACCTGGCCACTCCCAGCTCTGCTTTCCACCTGTCCCTCCCCTGTTCACCCAGGACTGGCCAGATGTCACGGCCAGTCATCTGCCTATTGGCTTGTCTCTCGCCTTGCCCTCCCCCGACAGAGGGCATAAGAGACCTGGGCGAGAGGTGGGCTGGGCCAGTCTTGCCAGGTTCTTCCCAGCACAGATTGTTCTACGCGTGACCCTTTTCCCTCCGTGAGGGAGAATAAAGGAACGCTGATATAAACTCAACTGGTCCGTCTGTTTCTACCAGCGAGCAGCTGCCGCCATTCAGCCCAGGAACAGAGCTCCTGGAATAAGGAGCTACTGAGGGCTGGATTCGGTGGCCCGAAGGAGCCAATAGACGAAACACAAAAGATACAAGGCATGATATATTCCTGAGCCAGTTCATGCTCCTTGCTCCTGCCTCTTGCAGCACCAGGCTGGCACTGTTAGTTCCAGCGTGTGCTCAGTACAGGGGAGAAGTCAATGCAGGAAGGTGTTACCAAAGGTTAAAAATTTCTGGTGGAGATGAATCTCACTAATCCTAAAGTATGAGCCACACCATCCTGTCTTTTTCTTCAAACTTTCCCCTCCTTCTATTTTTCAGTTTTTCTTCACACCCTCACCATTCTTCTGTCTTTAGAGCCAGACAGCAGTCAAATTTTCTGTTGCACAGGAAATTCCAACTTTTTAAAACTTGTTTTTCTTCTGTATTAGACATCACGTCATTTCATATTAAGCATTAACACTACTGGCATGTCATATTATATTAGAGTGTGATATATTAGCTAAAATATTATTTAATTTGCAGCATTACTTTGCTTATGTAAGACTGCTTTTTATATATTTTTTATTTTACTTTCACATTACTTTAACACCAGGTGTTTTTTCATTGTCATGCTCAGTGTCAAATATGCCTCATTGCAAGAAATGTAAAACACACCACATTAAAAAATGTCATATCTTATTATCTTCTCCTAATTAGAGTAAAAGGTTTGAACTGACATTACTGAAGTGTGACACGCTAATCGCAAATCAACCAAGAGCTCATTGGAAGCAGTTCTAATTTAATCTGTTTATTGGCTTGATCTTTGCAAAAAAAAAAAAGTACAAACATTCTTTGAGAATGAAGGTTTAGGATGATTATATAATATAAAAAAGAGTCTTTATTCATTAAAAGTCCAAATTTTGTTCTCAAAACCAAGACATAATCCCTGTTAAAAGGGACCATCATGAATACTGCTTACGTGCACATGCTGTTTCTGGGACATCACTTAATAGAAATTGCAGCTTCGGCCATTGCAGACCTTCCTACAGAGACACCTACTTGTGACTCTGAAGAGGTGGTCACATGGTAGCATGGGGAGGAAGCACAGTGTATTAACAGGATGCAGGAATACCAGCTAAAATGCTGATATTCGAAATATACCTCCTGTTTTGCTTGTCTTCAAGAGGAAAAAGAGGCCTGAAATCAGATATTATGATTCTAAACTCCAAAAATTATGTAAAAACAAAGAATATTAATTAATGAAAAAAATAAAACAGAAATGCCCTTGTATGTGATACAGGCAGGGCATGGACAAGAGTTATCCAGAGGGCAATGAAAGTATTTTAAGTACTGCTGATTGCATGCTTCTAGGAAGATAAGGGATATTTAGTCTAGGAAAACACTTACTGGCAAGACCTTTTTTTTTTTTTTTTTTGTAAAGCAACTGCAAGCAATTTGAATATGACAAAAGAAAACTGTGGGAAACTGTATGAGAAATGTTTTCCTCATCTATCATATCCTCTTGTCCTTGCTCTCCTTACTCTGATTCAGCTTTTCCAAGATGACAGGCAAGCCACGCTTTCATATAGCGATAAACAGTACGACAGCTTTGAAATTCACAGCAATGTTCTACAGGGATATAGTTTGATGACAACTGTCTTTGGTAGAGCCTTTTCACTGCTGCTTTGTCATTATCTCTTACCCAGCATGTAAGGTGTGTACATTTCCATATGGAGTCAGATGGAAAATTTGTCAGCATTTAAGGAGAACTGAATAGTACCAAAGAAAGTAAAGCAAATGCTGGAGTGTATTTCTTATATTTCTCACACAGTGAAGATAACCACTACAGAATCTGAAGCAAATTTTCTACATTCCTTAATCAGTGGCATAAAAAGAGCATTTATTATTGTTTATTTTTTCATAATTTTGGAGCTAATTCTTCACTTGATGAACTTTGGTAGAAAATACAGACAAGGAGTTATTCATAAATTCTCTTCTCCAGGGCCAAATATATGACATCTCTACAAATGAAGACTCACTTTTGTACCTGAATAGCATCTATGTATTCATTTAGTTGACTAAGTGGTGTTGGAAAATTAAAGTACAGTTGGAAACTACTAACATTTCACATTTAGCTACATTTACCAGGTGCAGGTTAAGTTCCCCTGTGAGACATTAGATTTTTGAACTACATGAGGAGCCAGAGAAATAGAAGGCATGCTACTGGAAAAGAAGAAACAGAAGACAAAAAAGAGAAAAGTTCATCAACCATCTGGCACCAAAACTTTTTTTCCCTCACCTGCTCAGCAGTGGTACAATAGCTAAATAATGAGCAAATGCAAACATATAAGAATCTGGTGTAATTCTAAATGTCTTTATGGTATCTAAACTATACTTATAGGGCAGTTGAGAGATGACACAGAAGTGATGCCCTACAGAAAAAGCTACAGGCTAGGCAGGACTCCCATAGCAATCTCAAAAGACTCTCAGTGGGCAATTGAACCAGCTCCTAGGTCTTCACTAGCTTCTGTAAGGTGTTGAATATCAAACTCCCATAAAAATATTAGTATTTAGATGTTAAGATACACTGAACTATCTTAATATCTAATTTACTAGTGTCTGTTTTACTGTAATGCATTCATAAATTTTGAAACAGAAAAAATGTTATGTATTTTCAAATATTTTTCCCTAAAGTGAGAAAAAATATAAAAATATTTTATTAATTTTCTCCATTAAGTCCAGATTTTTAGCATTTCCAGATGAAATTTGTTTTATCAGAAGTTTTTGACTTTTTTTCTTGAATTTTTCTTTTCATCATCCACATGGGAAGTTATCAGGGGTTCCTGTCATAAAAATGGCCATTATCTTGAATAGAATTATAAATGAGAGTTTCAGAAATTCACAGAAGATTTTAAAGAGAAACATTATAATAATATAACACTGTACTAGAATTGTAACATAACTTTTAACATGACTAGATTTTGTTAGATTTGGACTAGTAAATGGTAATTGTTACAACAGTTGCTATCAGCTCATACAATTTGGGCTAAAGGGATATATAACACTTCTAAAGTCACAGTTTCTGAAATCTGTTGTTATAAGGGAAAAAAGCTCCTACACACTCACAGTTAAATGTTAAAAATGTGAATCTAGAGATCAAAAAAGATAGAATACTGAAGATAAATAAGAACAAATTAATGTTTAGCTCTTAGTTTACAATAAAATTAAAAGAAAGGTACTTTTCAGGTTGTTAAATCATGAAATTTACACTAGATGTTGCAACACCAGACAAATCTAAGGACTGTTTATTTTAGTGCTCAGTTTCCGACAGTGAATCCTATCAGACTTTACATTTTTATCTCTTTCAGGAAGAGGTGTTTAGGCCTCATATATATTAAGGACAATTTTGAAATAAGGTGAGTCGAAGCTGTTACCTGAACATAATGTGAATTAGCAAAAAAGGGCTGCAACCCTGCCACATTACTTGAAGACATTTCCTCTTTTGTGAAGGTGAAAATGCAGCAGAAGTGTCTTCCTAGGAAGACCAGGAAACATCAAACAATTACTTTTCCATCAAAAATAGAACATTTAATGGACAATTTATTGCCTTTAAAGAAATATGCTGTTGTTCGTGAGATTTTCCATTAACCAAAGGTCTGTGCTCAGAAAATCCAACATTCTGAGTCAGAAAAGTCACTTTCTGTGAAGAAAAATCTCTGTTAAAATTAGTAAAGTTTAATAAGAACACATCATTCCATTCCAGGAAGTATACAATGAATATAGCTTTAGAAGACTGATATTTTTGCTGACCTTCTTGTCATTTTACCCAGCACAAATATCTCACCGGAACTGAAGTTTCTACAGAAAAATTTAGGGAGTGAGTGTTAAAATGCAAGAGAGGTTCAAACTAAGAGATGCTCCTAAAGTGGTTATGAAATGAAACAAATTAAATGAAACATTACAATTCAAAGCCAGTCAACCTGTTTGAAATGCTCTTGACAACTTTTTCTACTTGACATTTAAATTATTCACTATTTCAGCATCCTTGGAAAGCAGTCAGCCACTTCTTACATTGAGTTTGAAGAAAGTACACATTATGTATGTGTACTTTATTCCTTATTTTCTTCTCTCATAAAAGACAACTACCACTCCATAAAAACATGAATACAACCCAGCAAATTCCAGGCAAGATAGGCAAGCACATGGTGTACCATTGTTTACAGGCTAACAGTATCAGTAAGACTGTTTGTAAGACCGTGTGGGGTGAAATTATACATTTCTGGATAGGGAGACTAAGGATGTATATGCCTACCAATGCTCAGGTCTCATAGTACTGTACCACTGAGAATACAGTTCCCTGCTCTCTAGGAAGGAAAATGGCATCTCATCTCTATGGCAAGTCTATAAAATTGCTGAGAAATCCCTACTTGCCAAAGTCAGCATCTCTGTGTTGTGTGGAAGGCAATGAGCAACAGGGCACACATTTGTGGAAGCAGATTCCCAAGGGCACTCTCCTGGCTAGCAACAGTCTTCTGCATCTTCTTTTTCTACAAAAGTCCTAACTACAATTTTTTTTTGCTTTTGTGTAAATGCAGAAGACACTGTTCTGAACCAGACTGAAGGTCCACCTAGTTCAGATCCTGTCTTTGACGTTGTCTGACTTGGAGACTACTTTGTTCCTTCATCTTGATAAGAACCATGTTTTTGTAATTTATTGCACATGATTCTGTTCTTAGTATCTTTCTTCACAGCATAGTGTGATCCTTAGCCAGGGAAGAAGTTTTGATAATTCCATTATTTTGCCCAGTGAGAGGCTGGTTCAGACAGAACAGATTCCTGAGCTTTCTGACTGACTGTCCTTGATCTTTCCTGTCAGAGGATGTTCCTCAATATTTCATGTTTACTACTTCAGTAGTCTTATTTTTTCCAGGAAATAGTATATATACTTAATAGAAGTCTGATATGCCTGATTTAAACCCACCTCAAGGATTTTTGTCAGCACTAATATCTTTCAGCAAATAAATGGATGATGCTGTTGTTCCTTAGTCAGCCATGAGGTGGCTGTTAAGTTTTCCAGAACTAATTTCATTCAAGGCACGCCTGTCCATCACAATCTAAGGACTTAATGGTGTTTCTGTCACAATCTATGCGAAAATTGATGCTGCTTTCAGCTTGTGCAGGATCAGCACTGAAGAGCATGGAGCTATTCACAGCTGTGAAACGACAAGAAGTTGCAGCCAGGTGCAGGGTATAGGAAGGAAAACTGTTCTGTAAAGATCACTACTCATTACCTTTTTACTGTTACTAGTTAAAATTTGAAACAGTGTATTAAGGGGCAACCGGAAATGTTAAGTAATCTTATATCCTCTTGATTAGTTGTTTATCTGGGGGCTTTAAGTACTTGGTTTTGTTTTGGTTTTTTTTTTAATGATTGTCACTTTGTTGTTTTGTCACATTAGTAGCTACAACTGTACAAGTTACAGTTGTAAAACTTCTCAGTTCTAACTCATTTAGTGTATCTTGAAAAATATTCTTAGAAGTTATTTTGACAAAAAATTCCAAATCTTCTCCCACCATAACCAAAAACTGGGGCAAAATCAAAAGGGACTTGCAGAAAACAAGCAAATTATTAGCAAAACACATTTCTTTCTTTTTTTTTTTTTTTTTTACTTTCATCACATAATATTACTGATCTAAATAAATTTAATAACAAAGATTGAAATAGAATTAGTTCTGAGACAGCAAATATGGTATCTAAAGCACAGGTTATTTATAGTAAGACTACAACATCCATGAGATGTCATTGCACTGGATTTATTTATACAGCATTTGTACTGCTCAGAATTGCTGACCAAGGATGTAATAAACTGCTTCAGAAAGCAAAAATATATGAAATATAATGCAGTTGTGAACAACAAAACTGACAAATAAATTCATTCCAATATGATCTGTAAAAGATGTAAGACTGCTCATATACACTTTGACGTATAATATGTTGCTTTCTCAAAAAAAAAAAGACATTACCTGAATTATCAATAAGATGTGCAATTTCTCATGTCATTGATTTGAATCTTCAGTGTTAACATTCACTTTAAATGGACATTGCTCTTGCTTCTATTGTCTATCCCCATAATATAAGCCAGACCTTAGTTCAAAGTTGTAGAATTCAATACTACACAAATATACTTTTACGTTAGTATTGGTAGCTTCTGAACTACTCCAGTATTGTTTCACAACAAAATGTTTTAAGATTTTTTACTAATAAAAAATTATCAACAAAATAAAAAAAAAAAATCACTAAAATAGATTCAGGCTTTAACAAGTACAGGGGAAGTTAAAACACTGGATTGAATGTACAGTAAGATTTAAGCAATAATAGTATTCACACTTAGAGACATATACATTATTTTTAAAACATTTTATGTCATAATGAGCAAGGACATTTTCCTACAGAGACATTCACCTTGTCTAAAAAATATTACATTTTTAAGGTTCAAACTAACGCTATTAGAATAAAGATAGTATAAATCAGCTTTTTTTTTTTTTTTAACCATTAAAAAACAGAAAATGAAGGGGGTCTTCTCAAATATTGTATTTTAATAAGAGCTTAGAGATTGTGCTCTCCTTTTTATGCATTTCATGACCAAAGCACTGCAAATGCTGTTTAATAATCATCATTTTGGCTTTATTATATAGGTCTATTTTTATTCAAAGTGGATTTTAATACATAACTGGAACCCAGAATTTTATCTTTTTTCAGTCACAACTAGTTTCCAGGTGTAAAGAGAACATTTCCTCACCACATGTGTAAGTGTGACTCCTTCGTAAAAAGGAGAAGTTAAAGATATTTGTAAGTAGCATGGGATTGCCAGATAACTTACAGAAAAAGTAACTTCTATCATGGTTATTTCCTGATTGATAAATATTTGTATAGGTCTTGAGCTTGTGGATTGTAAACAATTAACACCTCTTTCCCTCAGAATTACAATTTGTCTTTCTTGTCAATATCCGTAATAAAATAGATATTTCAGTACTTTTTTAATCTAGCCTATCATGTTAAGCACTACTAAATTTGAGGGTTTTTTCTTTTGTCACTAACCTTTGAATTTTGAAACTACATGTTTTTCTTATAGATGTGAGAAACAAATTTTAGCCTCAGCTGTTCACAGACAGGTAGTGCTGTGTGCATAAAAACATGTTACCTTATATTTGTTTATTGGCCTTGCTAGTACACAAAATACCTGACATAATTGCATTATTGGGCTATTCACTGTAGATATGTGTCTTGTATCAGCTTTGATTTTTATTATTTTTAGCATGCACTTATATTCTTAAGGAAAATGTTAAACTTCTTGAGTCTGTGTTCTGTATAGAGGTATAGAATAAAATATCCTTATGAATCAAGCATCAAATTCTGAACGACCCTTGGTTATTTTAACCCTTCAAATATGAATACAAGGAAGTAATGCTACTAAACATATAGCTGAGAAAAAGATATGAAGAGTAAAAAGAAAGTTAAATTATTACTCTTGGTAAAATAGAAGAACTTCTAACTAGGAAAAAGGCAAAAGGTAAAAAGTACATTTAGTTAATCTTCCTTTAATGCTTTGAATAAATTATTTATCTTCTCAAGCAACAAAATGTTGCCTTTTTCTTGTAATACAATGTAAGGTTCACTTTGAGGTGAACTATGGTGACAAACTATTTTTATTACTGAAGATTCACTTGCAATTCATATTTCTTCCTATATATTTCAAAGGAAGAAAAATCCACAGGAACATAAGACTAATCCAAATTGCAAATACCTTTGCCAACATCTGAAATTTCATCTTGAACACATTGCTTAAAATTGCTCATTTTAACAACTTCAATTTTTAGTACTTTAATTAGACTGTAGTTCCATGAATGCAATTATATACTCTATATTCTATACTGATCAGTGCTCACAGATTTCCTACCTACTAGTTATATTAGCAGGTGGTTTTCATATCTGCAAAGTGTTTCTCTATACTTTTATTCATGTAGGAAAGTACTTAATTTCTCTTTTGTGCTGTTTTTGAGAAACAAAAACGTTGTAGCATTTTTTGTGCTAATGAATTTCCAGGAAGAAAAATGAGAAACTACTGACATTCTGCAGTAAGAGAAGGTGACAAATGTTAATGAGGATGACAGATAATGAACAGCATGGCTTTCAAATTAAATACTTTTCATTTGGTCATGGGATTAAACCTCTTTTCCAAAATGCTAACAAATACTTTAAATATGGATACGTTGCATTGAAAATCTCTAAAAGTGACAAAAATGAAGGTAACACAATTTTTCATCTTCACACTGGAAAATAAATGGGTGTTTTATACCCAAATAAGAATTTAATCTTTATGTATTGCTACTAAAACTGTGCTACTTTGAAATAACTGCGACTGAAGAAGGAGTTAGAGGACAGCTTCAGAAAAGGATCTGAGGGATCTAAAGGTGGACATTACAGGGCTGTACATTTAAGTACTCATCTGTCAGAACAGAATAGAGAAAAGAGAGTCAAGTCACAAATGCACCTGGGCATCATAGACTGGGTACAAATGGAGCCATCTCACCAGGCTGGTATTCCCCTAGTCCAAAAGGGAAATATGATATGAAAAATATTTAACCATCGTTTTTGGCACATTAATAGATTATCTACTTGCAACTACCATTTTACAGTACTACACAGTCTCCATGCTGCCTTTTCTGTATTTCTGCTAGGCAATTCTATTATGAAACTATTAAAAACATAAAGAAAATATTATATCAATCCCTGAAACTCTAGTCTTAGTTCCGCTATGGTGCAAGTATTTTAGGGCAGAAAAACATTTTACTCTTAAACTTATGGCTGAATAAGATCTCCTTCACTTTTCAAACAGTGTATGCAGCTCTTAATCATGCATCTTGTAACATGCCAGTCTTAATATTTGCAAAAGAAATGTGTATCCCACCCACAAAATAGGTTTTATCTGTATGGGTTTGCAGTATGAGTTGCAGGCCTCAAAATTTAGACAAATGTTCAGAACGTAATTTTCCAGGCTCCCTATGCAAGTTTGTACGATCTGCTGAAGGGAAGACCCAAGGCTGTCCTCAAGACCACTCAGCTCCATGAGCCCAGCAAGACAAAAAACATGGTATGGCTAGAGAGAAATGGGATCTTTCACCAGGCAGCCTGCAGGCAGGCCACATGATCTCAACTAAACTTCTCTTGGGACAAAATCCAGAGGCTACCCTTAAGAACATAGACATGTCATCTCTGTACTAATAACATCTTCCAATTTAACACGCATAGCCTGGCTTGCAAATGGCTTTGAATTTGCATGCTGCTTGACTGAGTTAGTGGTAGGAGTTTCCAGGGTCAACCCTCTGTAGCAAATTGAACATCCAGATATTAAATTACACACACATGTAGACTCCTTAATCACCAGAATATGCTGATTCAAGAAAGCAGGAATTAACTACTTGGCAGAGCCATCGGATTGTTCGGAGTACATGTAATTGTTCCAAACTCTTGAAGTAACGGAAATTAGTTCATACCAGTTTTTGAAAGAAAAATTCCTCCTTCCCCTACATGATGCTTGTACAACCTGTACAGGTGAACAGAAATTGTGTTCATGCATGTGTCAAAAGAGCAATTCAACATTTTAATGATAGAGCAGTTCCAGTCTGTCACATTACATATATGTGTCTTCTGAGACAAATTTACTTGGGTGAAGACTTTTGCCTTGCACTCTTATCCGTTAGGCAGAAGTGTATCAGTAAGATATAATTCTTGGATTTCACATATGTGCATAGATACATCCATTCACAGATTTTCTTTCTTAAATCTGGGTGTCGTTATTACTCTGAATTAATCTGTATAAAATGGGCTGAACAGCCAAGTCTTTATTACAGCTGCAACTGATTAATATCACTCCCTGTCTTAAAAGCTAGAATCATTTGTTGTCTTTCATAAATAATATAGAAATTATTGCTGTCTGCACAGAAAAAAACATTCTGTCTGAAAAGAATTAACAAAAGTTCCTAACAGCACAGTGCTAATTGATCTTTAAATTATTCATAGAATTGCTCTGGGCTCTTATTCTCCACAGGAGGGGTTTAGGTTTTTTCTTTCTTTTTCCCTGAGTAAAATGACTTTATCACTATTATAATTTCCTGTAAAGTAACTGTAGCTTTTGTTTAGAGTTGAAATGAAAGACTGAGTCCATTAACATACAGATTTACGCATTTTTAAAGTTAAGACCTTGACAAAAACACTGACATATAGAAATCAACAGAAGACTTATTGTCATTTCATAGTAATTACGTTAGCACTATCAGGAAAGCGAACGTAAATCTGTCTGCACAATAATTTTGGCTAGGAAGTTGCATTTGATTGTTTCTCCCCACTGGTCATTAAAGTTTGTGTTTGCCTTAAATAAAATATGTTCAACTATCTGATTAATGAGCTCTGTTAGCCTTTGTGTAATTCTGTGTATGTTTCTTTGTCATGAGAAGATTCATGTCTTGTGTCTGACTGTACAAATTTAGAAGGTAGTTTTTTCTCCAATTCTGTTACTTGTGATTTTCTGAGGGGAGGGGGATGTTTGTTTGCCTTTAAATCACTACAGAGATAATTATTTCTCTCCAGAAAATATCTTCAAGAATATTTCCCAGGCACTGTATAAAAAAAAAAGCAATGTCTGACCTGGGTTTTTGCTATTATGGGTTGCATGTTCTTTTCAGTTCTGTTGTTGATATATATGTTTTATATAAACCCATATGGTACATGACAGTATATTGACATACACCGGAATGAAACTCTGATCCAGAGCATTCACATTAAATGAAGTCTTTTTTGTTCAAGACGATACTGCCTGAGAAGCTGCAAGTACACTGTTAAGCAAGGTTCCCAAAGCAGGCACCCAAGTTACCTGTACAAATGGAATCACAGAAAAAACTAATCATGTAAAGATTAATTAATTAATCATGTAGAAAGCAGCAGTTTCAGTTCACAACTATCATGAGCTCTTTTAGAATGTATACTTTACTAATAAAAAATACGTAATAAAAAAATACCAGCAAATTCAAGACTGAATACCTACTGTGTTGCTCTCCTTTGATATAGCCTAGCTGATGCAAAATCCACCTAGAACCTTCACTTTATATCAGCTTTATTTCCCTTCACTATTTTAGTTGAAATAAAGTGTCTAGCTAACTATTGCAATACACAGTGTGAGGGAAAAGAGCACTTAAGAAGTATTTAGTCAGTGCTAGTGGTGTTCTGTGTCATTTGGGAGCTAACTTATGGGTTGTATTTCTGTCACCATGCATTAGGACTCATTTAGTATGGAGGTTGGACCAAAAAACTTTCAGATCTCTTCTGCAGTCTACTTATTTCATAACCCATAATAAGACTGAAAGAGTATAGAAACACCTGTGGTGGAAAGGAAAAATGTATGGTTGAAACATGCTACACGTCCCTTATTCTTTTCTTTCTCTTTAGACTACATTAGATGAAATAATGTGTCAATTAGCTTATATTGTGCTAAAGCTTGTATAGACTAATTGGAAGATTTCTTTTATTCATAGAAAGAAATAATTTGGGGATTCCTTCATTAGGAAAATAATATGGAATAAGGAATTCCCAGATATTAAATACTGAAGGTTAGAAAATTGCTAAGGAGTAGTCCCATGTATAGTTGCTCCTTTCTTCATCTTCCTAGATATCTGCTCATGGTCACTAAAATTAAACACCAGACCCTTAGTCTTAGAACATGACTCAGTATAGATATTGGGGTTTTAATCCGTCTATCATCATGATTCCTTATCTGATTGTATCTATCACATCAACAAGTAGTTGGTGATTTTCTTGGACTCTGAATTTTGGCCCCAATATGTTCTCCCTAAAGTTAGCTTTACTCCAAAGTAAAATGGGGAGCTAAATTAGCCTAACAATGTCCCATCAACAGTATATATGTGTATCGGCAAGACTGAGAAAATAGACCTTTTAAAGCAACCATCATTTTAAGATATATCCTTTGTGTCTACTACAGCACCACAGCCCAATTGGAATCATAAGAATCACCTATAGTACAAGAGGAGTACCATTTAATAGCTATACACAAGGTACAGTATGATATGCCTGTCTTACACTCTATAAAACTTCTGGATGAACTCTCCATGTTCACCTTAACAGTCTGTTTCACTCACCCTGACTTGAACCATAAAAGATCATTTCCTATAGTAACAATACAACCTATTCCATCTTCACCATTCTTGCACTATAAGATGGATGTATTTGGGAATCTTTACTTATTTCACTCTGCTTCATCCAAGGACCAGATAATCAGATACAGCTTTTTTTCCTTTAACTTTAATTTCACGTATTTAGTTATATTCTTTGCTTTATTTCATTTCATGCAATTAACCAGTGCATAAATGCATTAACTAAAAATTTTGGATTTTAGAAAGTGGGTTTTAAATATCTCTGGACTTGATATTAGAGCCATTACTATTACTCTTTTTGCAGCAATAAAATGTTGTGGAAATCTCACAGAAAAGACAATTACGTTTTGTGTCAGTGGCTGGAGCAGATCAATGTCAGTAGTCATCATGTAGAGAGATTTTGATATGGCAACGAACACCCAAATGCAGTAGATGTTTTTCAAGAGGCAAATTATTTCTCTGGAACCCCAATGTGGTCAATGAGAGCAGCAAATAAAGAACATGTGTTCACAGAAATATCTACAATCTGCTTTTCATTTTAAGGTGATATATTTCTTTTTCTTTCCAGATGATTTTTTTTTTAAATACAGAAATGGTTCATCTGGGTTTTTAAATTAACCTAGGATCAGACATTTTTAATGTAAAAAAAATTGCAATCAGGCTAGTAGCTTGTGTTACAAGTTGAAGCCAAATGTAAGTTTAAACAGCCAATCCATAAACTTATTATTACATGCCATGTTAAAGATAGTGGTTCCAGTTTGAGCCTCCATCCTTCCTCTTTTCTGACAGTTACCCAGCACTCACAACCGTTATTCTTGACCTCTCTCTCCTACTCTGCTCCATTGGCTTCTTTCCTGGTTTTCAATGATATTCCAAACTCTCTTTATAAAATTGATCAGATGAAACCAGCTATTCCTCAAGTTTTCTAAATTGGTCTCTCACTTTATTTAGAATCAAAGAGCTCTGCTGCTCCTTTATGCAAGTTGACTAGTAAGCACTGGCGTCTACTTTCTTTGAAAGATGCTTGCTTGTTATTTAAAACCTGGATGACCTGACTCAGCTCAGCTGAATAAAATGCTAAAACTCCCCTAAGTTTGTGGATAAAATACAAGTCAATGGGTATTTTATACTGGATTTTAGACAGGACATGGTCTCCCTACAAGATTAGACAAGTTTGATGTGTCCTTTTCTCATTTTTGCCACTGACTCAAAATATACGGCAGAGTGCATTAATTTACTCAATTTTTTGAGTCAGAATTTTAATTGCATATTCAATGGAATGGGACACCTAAATAATAAAAAAACCCCTGCATACACTGGTGTTTTTAGCTGTAAGTATTCCTTATTTTTTGAACTACCTTTCTGTTCCTCGGTCTCTTTACCTGTAACACAAAAATCAGATTACTCACTCACTTATGCTGAGGTATTTTGAAATGTTAATTGAAAGCTGCTTTTCCAGGACTTTATTTATTTATTTATTTATTGTCTCTCCATTCAAATGGAAATTGAGAGATAAGCAGCATGCAGATAATTCCAAAAATACTATAGAATCATAGAATGGCTTGTGTTGGAAGGGATCTTAAAGATGATCTACCAATCCTCCTGCTATGGACAGGGACACCTTTCACTAGATCAGATTGCTCAGAGCTCCACATGGGACAGCGGATAGATAGATACTCATAACAAATATAATACTGTTCTAGCTTTTCATCAGACCACTGTGTGAAGGGAATCATTAACAGGTAAATTTTAGAGTGATTTTTTCTTACCTACTACTTTGACCTGGGACTTGGACCTTCAGATTCTAACCACCCAAAATATTGTCTCAAGCTTGGTCAGTTGTGCTTGTCTATTTGGTGACTTTTGTATTCCACAGAAAAAGAGAGAGATGATGGTGTTGAGACAGCCAGTCTATTCCTTTTGGGGTTACAAAAAGATGTTCAAAAAGATTTGACAGACAGGATAACGGCATTTTAATGGCTCCTATACATATCTGCTGAGGTGAGGATAGTTTCAGATAGACTAGGACAAAACCTCCCGTGTATGAACTCTTTTAATTTATCACAGATTTCTCCCCTCTGAAAACACATACAATCAGTCATTTTCTGGACTGTATTTTGGGAAGAATTGGAATTAAAAAATTGTAAGACACACTCTTCTTATCCTACTAAGCCTTTTTTCTCCTGTTTATGTATCATGGACTTTGTTCATAATATTATTACATTTTGTCTCTGCTTGTGTTCATAGCAGGAGGGAGCTTGGCTAAGAAATATCAGAGCAGTTTTCAGAGTACTGTTCTTCAGTGATTAAGAGTAGGATTGCTTCCTGATGTAACATTCCAAAATGTCTCTTTTGTGTGTGGTGCCTATCAGTATAATAGATGCAGATTCAAATATGACTGCTGTTTTTATATCTGTAACTAGTCTAGTAATATCTCCCTTTATATTACGTAGTTCTCCATTCCCCTTCCACCTCCCATATAGAAGAAAGGGGACAGCTTGTTTTGCCACTATGTTTCATACAGATAGATACTCTAATATTAGAGAAATATTTTCACAGGAGCATAGAAACTGAGAAAGGAAAACATTTCTTAGACCATTTTTTGTGTCTTTCTACCAGGCTGAAACTGTTCCCTACAGTATAATTTTTATTTTTCTGTCCCTTGAAACTTTATATATCTCAAATGAGAAGACTTCAACCATTTCTCTTTAAAAAGCTATTGCACAACCTACTAAAGCTTCTTGATAGCACATTTTCTCTTCAACAGTCACCTAAATATTTCTATAAACTAATTTCCATCAGACTATGTCGTTTATCTGGTCCTTGGTTAATTTTTTCTTTCAAATAATTATAGCAAGACATTCCTTCTCCCACCCCATTTGTAATTTTACATAAATGTATACCAGCACATATTGTGGTTATATTCATTATTCCACTAATCTGACAAAGTACTTTCAATAGCTTGTCAATTCAGGTATCAAAGTTACACTAAAATAAAAGATTCATTTAAAATATTTATTCAGATATCAAATATTAATTAAAAATGAGTTGGAGATAAAATGGAAACTGTCTAAATCACTTTAGGGAGACTACAGTATGCAGAAGCATGTCCAAGCTGGAGAAAACATAGTCATGCCAAGAGACTCTACATTCAATTCAATCTATCAACTAGACTATTTATAGGAGCATTCTGATGACTTTGACACAAGACAAATTCTATCTTATAGTGCTCTTAGCAATTACTTTAAGACAAAGTGAAAGACTAGGGTTTTCTTTCAAATTACAATCAAACTGAGAAATTTGTGTTTGATCTTTATTTGGCAAGACTGATCTACTTGTAACATAGTATAGTATAATTTGTACAAGCTAGCAATTTCTAATAGAAGATAAATATAACATAACTAGCAACATAAATACCAGTTTTGCTATTCACCCTCGATGTATTTAATGTGCATTTCAGAATGCCTTCAACTGACACTATTCAAAACTTCCCTTCAAGGTTTCCCTGTTCAGGGAAGAAGCAACTCTTAGCAGTAACCTCAATTTCCAAGAGAAATTTAAAAAAACCAACTCATTCCAACATTTATAAATATGAAATATTTTTGATCACTTTTATCACAAAAGAATTATTCAAGAAAACAGTCTCGAAAAAGATATTTTTCTGATTTTCTTTTACATTTCTATATACCATGCCTAAAATATTTTCTTTCTCAATATTTACTTATATGAAAAAGGTGTTTCTTTCTTACAGATGAAAAATGGAGACAAAATTAACATAACTTTAAACCTAGACTAGTCCTTATAACGAGGTTTCTTAAATATTGGTAGTAGAAAGCTTTCTAACCTCAACCCAAGTAATACAGAAGCCGTTGACAAGAACCAGGTTGGAAACATCTATGGAGATCTGACCTTAACTTTTGCTTGAAGATAACTGCATGATGGTTGCCAAGTCACTGTGAAGTTTGGGTCCAACTCTTACCTTTATGAACCATAGGAACACACTGTAGAAGTAGGAAAGATGTTTTCCTTATCACAAATTACTGAGAGCACTACCATCTATTAACATGAGAAGTTACAATAGTTTTTCATTTTCTTTTTCTCCTGTCGCTGAGCCGCCTGACCGCCCGGCTGGTCAGTGGGCGACAGTGTCCTCGAGTGCCCGGACGGCGGGCTCACGCTGCGCAGGCGTGCGCCGCGTCAAGGCTTTCGCCTGTAGCCCTCGCGGGACAGCTCTGAGAAGAGCTGTTAAATCTGAAGCCCTGGCTGGGGCTGGCAGCAGCTGATCGCGTGATAGCGACACGGAGGTGACGAAGGAGGAAAGGAGGACTCGTTTGCGGTGCAAATCCTCGAGCTTTATTCCCTACCCATGCATAGACAGGAGATCTCAGTACGAGAACGGGAGCCGCAGAACGAGCCCCGAGGGAACCGTTGCCGGGGTTTATGAGGGGAGGGAAAAAGGGGAGGAGCATGGGAACGGACGAATGGGGTACATGAAGGGAGATGACAGCAACCAATAAGCTTAACACCAAGGAGGGACATATTTGAATAACCCAATGGGGGGAACAGAACCACAGAACATTCCAGTTACATATGAATATTAAATTAACTACATGAATATTAAAATAGCTTATGAGGGGAAAGGGGAGGGGACGGTGCCTTGATGGATGGTAACCTATGGCGGGAAACTGCCCCAACCTGCCTGCCTCTCAGGACTCACTGTCCCAAGAGGTATCATCCGCCCAATTTGCCTGATCGTTGACCCACATTAAAGAGGCAGGTTGAGCATCAGTCTCGCACGCCATGGGCTCCGCCACCGGCTGGGTGACCGCCACATTCTCCTCCTTCAGCTTTCCAAATATAGCCTTGGGAACATCCCCCACATGGGGTGCTGTTTTTCCAGAGTCTCAGCATTAGACTGAAGTGACATTACAGCTGGCAAAGCCCAGGATGAAAAATCAATGAGCACTGGAACCTGCAATATCCGTTGATGAGCTTTTGGGGTTGTTCTTTGTCACTTTAGACCATGAAGGTTTGTCCAGATCATTGTCTTTATACCACTTGCCTCTTACTCCGTGATTTGCTCCCTTGATCTTTCAGGTTTTCACAAAGACAGTCAAACCTGCACTCTTTCCCCATGTCACAAGCTGACTCGAGTCTCTCCTCTTAACAAACTGTAAAACCAATGCAGAGAGGTATTTGGCAAAGTTTTATATATGACCTTTACTACTCTATCTTTAATTTGTGTAAAGAAAATGCAGTGCCTTTTGCTCTGTAAGCATTTACCAAAATGTCCTCATTTGAGCAAATGCCATGCCATTAGTATTAAAATGTTGCAAGCACTTGCTAAAAGGTTTTTCCTCCTTACTGTTATGACAGTTTTAGCAAGTAATGTTAGCAGTATCATTTCAGAGAGACACCAAAAGACCTGAGCCTTGGGGCTATGTTTTCCCACTGATTCACTAGATAAAATTTATGTTTACAAAATACATCAGCATGTTCATAAAACTTTTTGTTAAAGAGAAGAGAAAGAAGCTTTGTGTTACCTAGAATTGTATTTCTTCACAATTTTGATTTAAAGCAACTGTAGCAATAAAGAGGGAATGTATTTCTTTTTCTGTTTAAATACAAACTGGTGAATGTATTCAACAAGGTTGTGCATACCAGACATGGGCTGCTCCTGCGTGAATTAATAAAAACAAACTGAATTTTCATTCCCTCAACTGATGAATGGTGCCAGTCTTACAGTGGGATGTCTATACTATTATGCACTTAAGAAAATATACAAATTAAAAGCTAAGCTACAGGGATGCACATTTTTGAAAGTAATTTCGAAATGACTGTATCATAAGGGACTAAGTTCTAGCCACGTGTTTTTGAATTTTAGCTACATTTTATTTTAAGTGATTGCCATCCGAGGCACAGTGAGGGAATGGTTTACAAATACTGAGTTCATATATCATGATTCCACTTTATTGGAGACTGAAAAGATACTACCAAACCACAGTAACATTTCCAACATTTATTTTCCTTACAAAGGAAGATTCAAAGTTCATTTGTATCAGGATAAGGTAACTTGTTCACCTGCACCAGTGTAAATTAGAAGTAACACTTGTAGTGTCTAGGACTTATGCTACTTAAAGTAAACCAATCTGTATGTTTCCAGAGACAGACATCCTGACATCTGGAAGTCAGGATGTGGATGTAGAGAAGGGTCAAATAGCAAGTAAGCTGAATAGTAATCTGAAACTTTATGTTGACTTTAAGTTAAGAGTAGAGATATGATGGAGTAGAAAAAGTACTCTAAGGATAGTTTTTTTCTGATAACTTAATTGCGGTTAGGAAAAATATTGAGGTGCTCAAGTGTGTCCAGAGAAGAGCAATGAAGCTGTTGAAGGCTCTGGAGAACAAACTTTATGAGTAGTGGGTGAGGAAGCTGGGGATATTTATTCTGAAGAAAAGGAGACTTAGGGGGTCTTTATCACCCTCTAGAACCGCCTGAAAGAAGGTTGTAGCCACGTGGGGGGTTGGCCTCTTCTCCCAGGTAACAAGGGACAAGACAAGAAGAAATGTCCTGAAGTTGCACAGGGGAAGCTTTAGTTTAGATATTGGGGAAAATTTCTTCACTGAAAGGGTTGTCAAGCACTGGAAGAGATTGCCCAGGGAAGTGGAGGAATACATCCCTGGAATTGTTCAAAAGATGTGTGGATGTGGCAGTTGGGAATGTGGCTTTGGGGTGAACACAGTGGTGCCAGCTTAACAGTTGGGCCTGATGATCTTAGAGGTCTTTTCCAACCTTAAGATTATATGATTCAGTGATTCTATGACTGGTAGTCTGAGCCTGTGTCTGCACTGAAACAATTACTCCAACCTCCATACCAATCATATCCAGCCCTACACATAATGTCCCCCCAAACAGGCCAGTAACACTTGAATTTTCTGAAAGTCTTGCCTAATGCTAACTTTTAAGAGGTGGATAGAACTTGTTTGCAAGGATGCTGTCTGACCTGAGCAAGAAATAAGTCGGGGCCATAGTGGCTGCTTTACAGTGTAGTTAGTGGAAAAAATGCATATAAATTGCAACACATTTTTTCCATATAAATGTAACAACTTTTTCTAGATCAGATTTCTCCCAAGTTTCTCAACTCTCCCCTATTTCCACACAGAAAGTTTCTTGTTTTCTTCTTACACCTATGGCAATATTCAGTCATTCCCTCTAGCTCTTTTACATGTTCCTTGACTCCTTTATGTTTCATTTCAATCTCAACCAAGTGCTTGAAATTTTACTGAAAACTTTCTTAAAATTCAAGAAAAAATGGTTTTGCCACAGACCTAGAAAAAATTGCCTGGAATTATGCTCTAGTTGTGATACTTTGATTCAAGAAGTTTTCAGAATCAAGAGATGTCCAAGGCATAAATAGAAAGATTTATTTTTTGGTACAGCACTGTATGGTATTATATGTTCTATGTTTTATCTTACATTGGAAGCCAACAACAACGGGACATTTACCAGAATTATTCCTTAAATTTATGGAGTGTTTGAGGAATTTCCTACACGAAGTGTCAGAAATAGTACAAATATCGCAATAAAGGTAAATAATGCAGTATGGAAAATATTCATTTTTATATTGCCAAAGATATTTTCATATTTATAACTATTCGAGAAAGGCCATATTTTACGTATATCTTCAGTGGAACCTTATTCTCACTGTAATATATGGGATCTTTGCCGTTAACTTCTGGGTGGGTCAAGATTTTTTAAGAAATACTTATTGTCTATCCTACTAGTGGAAAACAATATATACAGAATAGATTTTAGGTACATCTTATAGTGTAAAAGAATAGAAAAGCAATAGAAAAATTGAGATGAATGTCAGAAGAGGGTCATTAAACTAAGTACTGTACATGCTTCTAAAGCCACATGCAAAATACATGATGCAGACCATTATGAATATATACAAGCACTCTTTATGAGTCTTGTAGGTATATTATTCTGTCATATGGGAATGTAGCAACTCAGAGACAACCTGGAATCATTGTCTTTGGAGTATTTAAAATACAACTGGTAAAGTCCTACAGCAGCCCCGTCTAATGTTGAATTTATGCTTGCTTTGAGGAGGACCTCCAGAGGTCCTTTCAAAGCTTTTTGGTTTGAGTTTATTTTATTATTACTGTTCTAACTCCAATGTAAGCAATGTCCAGATTTAATAAACCACAAATGTTAAATTATCTTCCACTGTCTAAAAAGCTTACTTGCTTTTCCTAACTTAAAAAAATTAATTCCAACTACATGGCTTTTAGACTAGGAGCACCAAAATCAAATCAAGACAGCTTGGTGGTGTCATTCAAACATATCTCCCATTTGTTCTAGAAATGTTATTAATTCTGAGATCTCATATGATAGCATCTCCACAGACGCTGAACTGATTTGTGACCAGAGCAGAATCATATTCCTGCAGGCAAAAAAATACTCTTACAAGAGGAAATTGTAGACATGACCTCAAAAAGCAAGAGAATATTACTGGCTCATATTTCTAGAAAATATACATCTAAAAATTAGCAAAACTTAATTAAAGAAATTAAGGAAATTTTCACATATGAAAATTTCCTTTTTTCAGTTGGCTGAATTCCACTGGGAGAGGTGCATTTGGCAGGGGTAAATTTTGCCCTGTATGTTTAAAATAATTAAGAGCCCAGAAAAGAACCATGTGAAACCAGTGAGAGAATGAGTCAGGCATCTAAATACACTAAGTCAGGCACCTTAAACTAGCAACTTCCAAGTGCTCTTATAGAAATCTAGAAACTTCATTGCTTAAAAATAGGCCTTGCAAGTGTTATCCCCTTTCTAAACCTAGTTTGGGGTATCTTGTTCTTTGTGAGTGCTATTCCCTTCAAGCACTTTCCGATTATGTAAAAAAAAATCCCAATTTGATGTATGACAAGATTCTTAATCTTTCTGCACCAAGAAGGAAGGCTATCCTGCGAAGTAATTTCCCCTGGGGAAATAGGAAGTCAGCTGAGAAAACACTTTAAATGACCTTGCAGTATTGAGCTGCCACATCCCATTTCTGCAGATTTCTGTACATTAAAAGGCTTCCCTGGTGTGTAAGGAGACCAGTGATGTACACAGAGGAACGAATGATTAAAAGCCACAGGGATATCACTGGGATAGAAGTAGGCATGAGAAAGCTATATTTGGATAAGTTGGAGGGATAAGAATGTTGGGGGCTTTTTTTAACTGAACTCTTAAAAAATTCTTTATTAGTGTTATTTGCAAAATAGGTTTTCTAGATATTAAAGTTACACATTAGTTCAACATAGAAGAAACTGCTCTAATAAAAGTGGGTTTCCTAAAAGTAGTTTATAAAAAGCCTTCTAACTTATATAAGCAAAAACAGGCATCAGCAGAGCAAAACCATAGGTAAACCTGGCATATTACAATACTGCCTCACATGCTTTTAGTTCAACATCTGCTGTACTCCAGTGGCAGCATCATGTAAACAGGAAAATAGGTTGTTTGCAATTGCACTAGAAGTTTACTTGATTATGTAATCTGGAGAGTATATTACCACCTTAGTTGCCCTCTGACAAGTGTTTGAATTTAATAATGCTAAAGGTGACCTTAAAAATATTTTAAAATATATTCTTTTATGGGACTGTATGGTTTCAAACTATTAATTTATGCAACAGTATCATTTCTATACAATAGAACTGTGTAGTGATAACTAATCTAATATTTTTTATTTTTCACTACAATATACATGCTAGGATTATTGACACAAAAATAATGTAAGATAAATTTGAATAAAATGAGAACATTCAAGGACCATGGGTAATGAAAAATGCCTCACATTTCCTTACCAGATAATTTTTCTTGTTTTGTACTGAGGAAGATCATGAACTACTACTGAGGGCTGGAACATTGCTGGTTTCAGACCGTGTTCCAGCCTCCTCCAGACAGAACCATAGCTGTCCAGGACCAAAGGACAGGCACAACCTCAGTGACTCACCACTGTGGACTCTGCATGCAGGAAAAATGCCTAGCTGAGAGGATGAGCAAGGCTCTGCCTGCAATTTCAAGCACAAACTAGAATAGATGAAGGAAAAAGGAGAAGGTCCTATCAGGCTACTGTGGTGGTCTAAGGAAGGTGAGAACAAAGAAGCACATTTCAAAATTAAGAGCTGAAAAGAATTTTTATTTTATCAGATTTTTTATTCTTTACCATATAACCACTGAATTTATAGCATGTTATATGAAAGCACCCAACACTTCTCTCTGTCAAAGACAGATTTTTGGACTATGCAAACCACTGTTGCAGAACAACTTGGCAATTTTCACCCTGCCATACTTTGGGTAAGCGTGACTCAACAAATTCCTTGTGCAATTTCCCTTAGATATTGAGCTTTCATTTCATGCCTCGGCAGACCTGTCACATGGCCCAATATTGAGTCTTGTATTAGAGAGTCTGTTTGTTGAATAACAAGAAAGGGATTCAGCTGACATGTGAAAATGTGCCATCAGGAGGAGCTTCTCCATTCTCTGACCAATATCATCTGGCCAGTGGAGCAGCAAGGGCTCTGTGCCACCACGATATGTATGAGAGGGATTCAGGTATACGGTTTGTGGGGCTGGATGGAGAGCAGGTGGGAAGAGAACAGGCATTCTTAATTTCTTGGCAAGTAATTTTTAAAAGACATTACTTTCTAAAATAGAGATTGCTCAGTGCTAGATAATACGTATTTTCTTATTATCATTACAAACTGTGCAGGTTTGATATGAATCTAACTAATTCTAAATTGCAAAAACTGCTTAGGGATCCTTGAATAGTAGCTTCTGTGGAAATACACATAGTTGATCATAGATATATTCAATTAAAAATAACTATAAGTGGTGTCTGAATTGAAGCAGTGCCAACAAGTCCCAAGCAGAGACTGCACACTGTATGGAGAAAGCCCTTTAGGAGACAGGGTGTCAGGACCCAGCACATCTTTTTCAATTAATGGTTTCAAAGAAAAAAATGGAAATGAGTACAGATGTAGGAAGTGACTCATTTGAAAGAGATCTACAGGTGAGCTGCCATGTTAGATCCAAAGACTGAGCAGGGTAAAGAAGAGTGTACTACTCTTAAAGGAGCACAAAAGAAGAGACCCCCCAAGTCTCCAGGGCTGAGAGCCTACAGGACACATTAAAAATTGTTTATTTTAATGTTTTCCTCAAGATTTATTCTGGAGAATATAATTGTGCCTGAAAAGAAACTCTCACACTAGTTTCTTTCAGGGCTGGGAAAGGCTGATTGCTTTCACATCAATAAAGGTGATGTTTTCTAGGGCCTGTAAGGTGAGGTTCTGTAAAAACACAACAAATAAAGCCCATCTTCTTCCCTCTAGTTCTTACCACTTGCAGATACAAGTCATTGCTTATAGCTGATCTGTTGAAGTATCTACACTATCCAAAATAAACTCTTCCATTTCCAGACAACTGTAAATATCCACTGAAGAAAGAGTAGATTTTTTTAAAAACATTAATTCCAACTTACATCACAGAAAATTTAGATAATAGCCCATTAGTTCTAGACTAAACATATGCCAGCAATATTTTAAATTCAAAATTCATGTCAGCAAGTAGAAATGGAGTGGACAGTAATTATAGGAGGTATTCATTACCTGTAACATTGCAGACTACACACATTCTTTTGGACAAGTTGAAGTTATGTACAGTCTAAAATTTAACTCCAAAGAAAACTTTTTGAAATTTGAATATATATTATAGGTAAATACCTGGAAGAAGGATGTGAGGAGAGGAGGAAATTCACTCAAATAACAGTTTGGAGAAAACTATTTGATTTCTGCTGTATTCTGCATTTTTTCATGCATGAGTATGGGTGTATTCATGAATATGTAAATTTTTGGTATTAGGTTGGATCCCACTGTGATGCTGGCACATAATTAGGAGCTCATCACAAATGATTTATTAGCTGATGCCATGTTATTAGCATTTAGAAATAAAACCACCACAAATAACCTTTCATTTATACTTTACCAGGGCTATTCCTAACAGTAGCTGCATTATTGAACATCTACAGGAAAAACATCAGGTCTTCCTTCTAAAAGGTGATGTTCATAAAACTCATAGGATGTGGGTATTTTCTATAGGGGGAAAAAGAAGCATTGATGAAGATTTGAAAAAACCTCAACCAACCAAACAAAAAAATCCCCAGGAAAATAGTTTCTTAGTTTAGAGACACAATGTGACATTGACATAACAGGTGCAATTAATACCAATAATTCAAATTAAAAAAAAAATGAGTAAGGAAGTCTAAGAAAGAAAAGAAAATATACAAATAAACAAACAAAAACCCCAAAAACAAAAACCTCAAAACAAACAAAACCTACACCCACCCCCGCCAGCCCCCCCCCCCAAATACAGCAAGTGCCATAATACTAAAAATTTCCTACTTGTTATTGTACAAATCCCTCCAGATAAAAGTTTAGCTTCAGATGGGAAAAGAGTCTTTTATTTCATTTTTAGACCTTAATTACTTCTTTGCCCATGTAGATAAAAATTCAGTCTGGGAAAGAAAAGGCTTGGGGGGGAACCTATCCATGTATATAAATACTTGGTGGGAGGGAATGATGAAGAGGAAGCCAGGCTCACTCAACAGTGCCAATTGACAGAACAAGAGATGATGGAGACAAATGAAAAAGAAAACACACAAAAAGCATTACATTCCACCTGAACACAAGGAAACAGGGGTTCTTTTACAGTGATGGTAGTAAAACATTGACACAGAGAGGTTGTGAAGTCTCCCTCTGTGGAGATACTCGGAAACTGACTGGAGAGGGTCCTCAGAAAGCTGCTCGAGCAGAACTATTGGACCAGATGATCTTAAGAGGTCCCTTCAAACTTAAAGGATGCTTTGACAGTCCCAACTATTTATAGAAGAAAGTCTTGTGAGCAGAGGGAGTATTTTTTACTAGGCCTTATAGAAAAGCTGGAAAACAGCTACTTTGGGTCCACACAAACAGTATTAAACCTAAGAAGTAGCAGCAAATAGTCATGCTTAGTTTGCTTATCACAATATATTAAATAACAAAATTATACACATATTAATGCATAACAATAAAACAACAGTTAACATTTACAAAGCAGAAGTTATTGGCAGGGAAAAAAAATAACTAGCACTAACAAGTTAGTGCTTGCATGGCTCAGTGGTAGGGTTGAGTGAGTCAGTCTCATTATTGCATGCTAAATTGCATTGATAAATTAGCAAGAGAATGCTACTGAGATTTTTGACCTTGTTACTCTTAGACTTAATCTATATTAGTCTTAAACAGTCAGTGCATTTAAACTTCAGTGCTGTCATCTCTCCCTCTATGATTTGTTTGCAGTCTGAAATGCCAGCCATGCCCCTGTGGTTTTCCTTAGGTTTCAAAGCTGACCAGTACCTGAGAAGTAAGCTCCTTTAAAAGAGCAGTAAGACAGTACTGCTGGTTCAGGTGGCCATCTGCACTGTGGAATTGCCAACCCAAATTTTATTTTCATCTGTGGTTCATTCTGACAAGTTGAACACAAAGTAGCTGCTGCAAAAGACTTCATCTGCTCAGCTACGGTCAAACTGATGTATGGGAGCAAGCTGTCTTGTTTACCACAGACCAGATACAGAGAGAAGGAGCACATGAAGAAATTAAATTACAGGAGTCTGAACTGACCTTCAGCACGGTGATGAATGGCTTCCTACTGCACTCAGCCTCTGAAAAGAACAAATAACTAAGGGCAGACAACTTTACTAGAAATGCGGGAGAAGAGCCAACTGAAGGAGAATTCACATTTGTGCTGACTTGTACTGAGGTCACTCCTCATTTACTACAGAAGATAACTGCTGCAGAGTGACAATGGGAGGAAGAAACATTTAGAAGCTGGCAATACCAACTCGTATCTCCAGATATACCACAATGCAGTTCCAGAGGTGATATTCCCCATTTTGAGGAACCTGGTTCCATTACATTTTCAAGTGATGGAGACATAAGAAATCACAGTGGAAATTTCCTTCACTACCAGGAATGTTCATATTAATGCTGGATTATATACAAACATCTATTGCCCTGTTTTCTGTTCTTTTCCTTCTACCCCTCCAGTTTCATGTTGGGTTCGATAATTTATCAACAGAAAGGGGTATTGCTCAGTTGTTTCAAGAGCTGTAGGTCAGTGCCAATATTTTCTGCAGTTACTTATGGATGCAGTTACATCTAGTTCTTACGTCCATATCTTCCATAATACTCCCCTGGCTGATGGCAGCCAAAGAAGCCATAATATACAGTGTGCACTTGCAAGGAACATTTCTGGGTTCTTAAATCTGACTGTCTTAGTGCTAACTTATTTCATTTGTGTCTGATTGAGTTTTGGCCCACACCATGCTGTTTCAAACAATTACCAGCCAGTCTAGGCATCAGTGCAAGCTGCAGAGTATTTCTGGTAGACTTCTCTGAATTTCAAGAGAGTTTAATAGAACTCAACTAGCACACCCTTTTTCCAGTCAGTACCAAGTCAGAGCAAGATGCTGGGCATGGTCAGGTTACTAGTTTATCTATTTAACAGCTACAGATAATTAATATTAATTCAGATTTATATAACATACCCTACCAATAATACCTGGCACTATAGAACTGTTCACAGAAAACACTGGTTGCTTCCAGGGCTTTTTCTGGTATGGCATTAGAGCACCTGGATAAGTGAAAAGTATGGAAACTGCAGCAGTTTCAGTCTTTGGCTGGAATCTAGTTTTGTCTTCCTCACGTAGATCCTCTGCCATGAGTATATTGCTTGGTCCTTGTGATATCATGCAGAATGAATGTCAGCAGAGCAGGTGTGGAGCCCATGTGAAACCATAGCTATGAATGACTGCTCATTTGCTGAGTTAGGAGAGCCAAACCATGAGGGATATCCTAGCTGTCTAGCTCTGCAAGCTCCTGACAGTTGCCTGCTACAAAGCAAATCATGCCTGTAATGGGTGACAGCATTAGATCACAGATCAGCTTATTTTGTTCAGTTGCAACTTTCGCCGACACATCAAACCCTATAGCCCTCAGGAAACCAGAACTGCAAGATGATCCAGGCTCTGTAGCCCTCTGTATTGAGAGTCCCTGCAGTCCATGGAAATTCATTTCCATACATTCCAGCAGCTTAGACTTTACAGTCCCTGAAAACCTAGGCTTACAGCTGCTGTCAACCCAGGTCTTTCTTTTTCCAGAACAGGCCAGTCTTACAGTGATTTCTCCCACTCATTTACAATGAACCACACAATTTTAGGTACAATCTGACTATTGAACAAGCAAACAGTACAAGGATTTCCTGGAAGTTAAGTCAACATGTTATGTGTGTGACTCAATCTCCAGACAGAATTTTTTTCCTTGCTTGATTTGCGGTAGAGATTTAACTCTAACTTCTTCAGTCTTGAGTTTTAGGATATTCTGGGATGGATATTGGGGTTTTTACAGTATCCTGTACTAGAGTTCTTTCACTGTGTGTAAACATCAAGCACAACTTTGACTCTCAATAGTAAGAAAGAAAGAATCAAAAGAAGATGGGTTTCCCCTTTCCTTTGAGCATATGCACCAAATTCACTATCTTTTTCTACTACAATTTCCCCAATGTGCCTAAACTGGATTTTTGTTTTCTACTTTTCCCTGTCTTATAACAGAGAAATATCTGGCGCATCCACTTCAGAAAGGAAAAAATCTGTTTTAAGCAGTCTCTAGTGGAAAAAGACACAGATGGTTAAATATATATATATATATATATATACTTAGTGAAGTAAGAAGTTAAGAAGTCTCTTAGTGGAGTCAGTTCTAAAGGAAGAAAAAAGGTGAGCATATCTGACTGCTCTTTCAAGCACCAATAATATGGATATAAAATCAATTTGGCCAATACCCTACTACACTCCCTGTATTGCTTGTGGAAAGGGTCAATTTGTGACAGACTGGAGAGCAAACCCTTGTACTTAAATATTGAGGAGTGAGACGCTGAGGGAGAGCAGCCCTGTGGAAAGAGATCTGTGTGTTTGGTTGATAGCAAGTTGAATATGAGTTAAAGGTGTGCCCTGACAGCCAGAAAGGCCAACTGTGTCCTGGGATACATCAGGCACAGCATTGTTGATGGTTAAGGCAGGTGACTGTCCCACTCTGTGCTGCACTGGTGCAGCCCCACCTCAAGCACTGTGTGCAGTTTTGGGCACCACAACTTTTGGAGAAAACTAGACTGTGTCCACAGGAGAGCTACCAAGATGCTGAAAGGCGTCAACGGTCAGACTTACAAAGAGTGGCTGAAGTCACTTTATGCCTCATCACAGAGGTAGAGCTGCTGATCTCTCTATCACTGGTGACCATGAGGAAACTGAATGAAGTTGTGACTGGAAGAGTTCAGATTGGACATTAGGAAAGGTACCTTCACTGAGAGGATGTTCCTGGAATGGTGTCCCCAGGGAAGTGGTCATGGCACCAAGCCTGACAGTTTAAGGCATGTCTGGACAATGCTTTTCCCAATATGGTTTAGTTTTACACAGTCCTGCACGGAGCAGGGGATTGGACTCAGTGATTCTTACGGATCCTTTTAAACTTGACATATTCTATGATTCTGTGATTATGTTCTCATTATGTGAATCACAAATAAAAAATTAGCACACATGTACAGAAACAGAACTTTAAAACTAACACACAAAAGAAGGGACAACTAACAAGAAAGATAAGGCTTATCACAGAATTATTTCAAAACCCCATTTTATGCTATGGGAAAGTAGAATCATTTATGCTATCAATGTGGACAGCTTCGGATTTCTAGGGACAAACTGCCCTGCATAAGTTCCTGATACTATGATCTTCAATTAACACACTGATAGCTTAAAACTCTTGGTTTTATATGTGACATATATAAAAATCAGGTTTTCTGTTCTTTTCTTAGGAACACATTCCATGGAATCCAAGATTTTTTTGACACAGAAATTATAATTCTAACCAAACACAACTTTATTGTGCATTTATGAAATGGAATGTAAACTAGAAAACTGTTTTAGTAGACATTGGACTTCCCCTGGGTGTTGTGCATTTCTGCTACAATGAAGTCAGGATCATCTCTTTGTGTCTGTTATTACAAAAGAATGACTATGCTTGTTTGGACAGGCAACTCCTTTTAATGTTTTTACTGATAGAATACCTCATAGAAAAGCATAGAAATGTGAAGCTACCACACTTAAAGTTCACACACTCTAGTCCCTAAATCACAATCTTCACAGCAATAAACTGTCATAAGATTAGTCCTTTCCTACATTTAGTTTTTATTTTAAAAGATAATACCAAGGGAGAATTTTGCATACATGTATTCATGTTGAAATAGTGTCTTTTTATTGTGAAGATTAATGTACTGGATGGTGTATCAATGAGATGACAGCAGGATCTCATTCTTTCTCATCCAGCTGCAGGTAGCTGACTTGTGTAAATCCATTGAACAGGTATGCATTTAGGTTCAGTCTTTCAGATTTTGAGCACTGGGCATAAGTGTTTAACTCTGGACCTAATTCTGGAAAACAAACACACACAAAAAAAAAACCCTCAAAAAAACAGCTAAGAGCCCAAAGCCCTAAAAAGCAAAAATGAGAAGTTGTCACAGATGTACTCAAGATTCACTTTTCTGACAAACTAAATAACAGCTTTGAAAGAACTAACAGTTGGCAATTTAAAGTATGAATGACCTTGTCAGAATCAGATTCCAAGTTCAAAGACTAATGGAAAACATTTTGAAGGGCAAATTAATAAAATCTACAATAAAATTAAAGAAACTGGAAAATTGCTTCTGAGTGAAATTTTCTACTGACTACTTTCTCTCTGCTTTTCAGAAAGAGATTAATCTATGATCTTGGGTGTAAAATCCCTTTGGGAAGTCAACCTCACCAGCTTGTGGAATCTCTTTAGTGGAATCCTTGTGGAATCTCTCTAGTGACCACAGGAGACAATAAATGCATAGAGGACAGCAAACATATATTCATCTCACTTCCCAAAAAGAGAGAATTCCATCATAAAAATGGAAAACCAAAGCTTTTTAAAATATATATTACAGAAGAGACATTAATTACACTGGAAATAATAGCAAAAAAAAGGAAATTTTGATCTCATTTTGGTTTTCAAATGATCAGACTGTTTTTGTGGTATTTTTCTTTCTCTCCAAAGGAAAAATGCAAAACTTGAAATAGGAGCATTATCTAGGCCAGAATGATGATAAAATCTGAATGTACTAAGGAATGGAAGACCCTGAGAAAGCCAGATATCACTTTTTTTTTTTTAATGTACACTTATCTAGTGAGATAAATCCTCCCTGTCAAAACAATCTAATGCAGAAGGAACCTTGAAGTTTCTACACACTTTCAGTCTCCTTCCCAAAGAATTTAAGAACAGGTAGTGCTGGCTCAAGGTACCCTCTCCATCTCTTCTAGAAAGCAATAATCCTCCTGCTGATTACTTTAAAACAATATAATAAGTATTTTGGGTAATATAATGTTTTAAAAAATCTTAACTTCTCCTAAAAACTAGCAATTAGATTAGTTTGCTGGGATACATCTCCTCTCCAATTCTATTTTTTTTTTCAGCAATCAAACTTACTTCCCCCTCCAATCACGTCTGAAATCTGTGTTGACAGCCTCAGTGGTAGCTACAACTCAAAGCTCTTACCATATGTGACTCCAAGTACTATGTATGCTAGTTGATGGAATAGTCTATTTCAGACATTACCTAACATCTTTTACCTAAATCAGACAAATATCACTTGTCTGACAAGCCTCAGGAATTCAGACTCTTTCAAGTAATTACAAAACAAAAAAGCTACTGTAACACACACAGCCCCCAAGCCTTCATGTCTCACACACACACACACACACACACA
>VZTJ01004517.1:723710-742601 GCA_013397795.1 Orthonyx spaldingii
TTTTTATTTAAGTCTGAAACTGCATGGGAAAAACCAGGTACTCCTTAAGTGACTAGTGAGCAATATTTGAAGAAGTCTTCTCTTTAATTTTCAGTCTCTCTATGAGATTAATTTGTCATATGCCTTTTTAGCCTGGTGTTAGACAGATAATGAAACTAGGACTAGGACTAGTACCATTCCCAGAAATCTCAAGAATCTCCTTTATCAGCTTAAATTTTCTGTTCTGTAAAACAGGAAATATAATGCTCTCAAGTGCATCAATTACAAGTGCTACGTGTTCTTTATACTAGGGATGCATATTTTCAACAAGGCAATCAGAGAAAGGTTTCTTTATATTTATTGCTCAACATTAACACAAACTGTACTACCACAGGTCTCCTAAAGTCTACAACTAAGAGTATGAATTTAGAGAAACCTATTCCTTTACATTGTGTGATTCTCCACACAGTGTAGCTGCCCTAAAACCAAGCCTCTCAGTACTACATGAATCTCATTCATGATGCAATTAGTATTTCTTTATTACTGCTTTCTGCTACCCACACAATGATGATTTTACTCCCACAGTAAACACTAAACAATGATAAATATTGGAAATGAAACTCTCTGTGTTTCGAAGGACGCTGTGTTTAATCATGAAAAAACAAACATGCTATATGCCTGAGAGTAAAACTTTGTTTTGAGATGTGGTAACTACCTACAGCCTGGAAATGTGGAAGTCTTTGAAGTGAGTCAGGGTCTGTGAATTGCAAAAGAAAAAGAAACTGAATCCCTTTATTCTTGCCAGGGAATTCCCAGAAAGTCTGCTGTCCTGCAAACTCATAAATGCATAGACAGTTTTTTCAGGAATGAGAATGTGATTATCTACACTGTAATATTGTTAGCATAGTCCTTTCCCTGTACTGGAACAGTAATGGCACAGAGCAACTGATTTTTACCAAAAAAAATTTCTTGGGAATAGTTTGGGAGCTTGCTAATACAATAGTCCCTTCACAGATACCACAACCCCAAAACCAGGTTCCTTCAATGTTCGTTGTGGGGGTTATTTATTTAACATTTATCTCACGCCTAAAGTATGACTTTTCCAGAGGGAATGATGGACCACATCGCTTTGGGGTTTTCAGGAGGATGAGAGCTAAAATGCTGAGCTAATTGTACAAAAGAGATCAGATGCCCCAGAATTTGTTCTGTGTCACTGCTGCATTCATAGGCACAGATTGGTATGGGGGGCACAAAAGGAGAACTAAAGTCCCTGAGTGTTGTCCATGTGCTATATCAGGGCCCAGATTTTGGATTTATTACTTTAAACACAATAACATAGTTACAACCTTAGGTCCCTGAATTATTTCCATTGAGAATGTCCATATTCCTCTGAAGTCCTACTGACAACTATGGATTCAAGACCTGACCTTGCACATCCAAATATACAGTTTAGATCTCAGTCTACACATGAATGCATGCCCCATCTGATTAGGTTTTGAACAACTGAGATTTCTACAGTTTTATAGAATTGAGGTTATATAATATTATTGCAACATAATATTTTCTACTATGTAATGAATTTATGGCCATTTTAAGAAAAATAGTATTTGTCTATTCTTACACAGAAGCATGTTCAAACAGTTAATTTTTCTCCCATCCAATATTACAACATTTTCACTAGATTAGAGTAGCTTTAGTACTTTGGGGAAAATGTTATTTAATTTTGAATTTTTGGCTGGTTTGTTTTAACTATATCGAGGGTCATGACACATAACCACTATCAAATCAGGGACTCAGCTGCCAAACTGTTCACTACACAACTGACCTGTGGAACAATATAATGTAAATAAAATCTGGAAATTTTATTGTAAAAGCTACTTTACTAAATCATTTTTAAATTGTGGTTATAGGTTGAAGTAACAGGTTTCTACTTTTCTCAAGCATAATATAGAGCAGTTCACTTTCATATCTATATTTATACATTTTGTTGTTATATAAACACCGTCAGGAACACTGGATATTAATGGATATTGTTTAGAACATAGATTAGTGAATGGCTTGTTACCAATAATTTATCTAAATCCTTTTCTTATGCCATATCTATGAGCAGATTGCAGTTCCTTCAAATTTATAAAATACTCAGAATTAAAATAGCTTCTTTAAAAAGTTGTTAGTTTTAGAGATTGAATACAAATTGTTTTTACAGAATATTTGTGTGTTGGATGCCTTGATCAACAAAGTCATATGATACTGTTCTTATTTCTTGACTGGACAGACATCCAAGTAGCTCTACTATAAATCCTCACAAATGCAAACATAAATTTAGATTTCAGGTTATTTTCATAGAAGTGACCTTGTGTTCTCTGCAACCATTTTAGCTACAAAAAGCAATTTGTACTGGCTTAAAAAAAAAAAACCAAACCACAAACCATAAAACTTAACAATCACAAAGTAAAAAATATGATTAACAGGAATGCACAAAAAAGTCAATCAGATAATCAAAGAAAATATTTTGTATTACCTTCCTTTAGCTGATTTATAACCATTAAGTTATTATTACTGTCTTTCTTTTCTCTTTTCCATAATTCATGAAATAAGGTCTGTAAACTGTCATTTCTTATTATGAGTCTTCTGTCTTGTCTGTTTATTGAAAGATCTGAACCTGGTTTTTTTTTCTGTGCTAAATAATTACATGTTCTTATGACATTTAAAAATCAATAAAGCATAATGTTTAAAGGAAAAGTCAAACCATGAATTTTTCATGAACAGATTATAGATTCATGTGATTGTTTTGAATACGACTGTTTTATAGGCACATGCAGCTGAAAGGGAATCTGTGCAATCTTCCCCATACATACATTTCTCACTGTACCTCTCAAGACAAAAATATGCATGGCCTATGGCTTATTCACATTCTGAAAAGAATGAATTTACTACGTACATTAATCTGATGGGGTTCCTGGTCACTCTGTTGTTCAGATCAAGACCTGTAAGAATGCATTACAGTTCTTTCTGTAACCAAACTGAAACTGATGTCTCATTTTGACATATTCAGCTGCCCAGGAGATCTTCCAGGTATGTGAATGTTGCTTTCCTGTTTCCTCTACGGCTCCTTCAGGCCACCGAGTCCAGCCCCTGCAGCTCCCTGCCTCGGGAGCTCCGATCCTGGGCCGGGCGGTGGCTGCTCCTGGCAGGCAATGACAGACCTACTAGTTGCGTTTATCAGATTCCTTTATTCTCCCTCACGGACGGAAAAACGGTGAACCAGATGTGTAGTGGACAACGTGGCCAGACTGATCCAGCCCCCTTCTCCCCTCTGTCCCTTATGCCCTCTCTCCCCGGTGGGCAGGGCGAGAGGCCAGTCAATAGACTAATGATGAGCCCGTGACAGCTGGCCAGTCCTGGGTGAACAGGGGAAGGATAGGTAGAATGCAGAGCGGTGAGTGGCCAAGCCAGTAGGATGTCCCTGGTGGCTGGCACACTATCACATGTGAACTCGTCGTCTGAGACACTAAAGTACAGCTAAACAATTTTTATACAAATATGTGTGTAACAACTTTATTATAATCACAAAGAGTGTTAGCAGTGATAACAGTAGTAGTAATATTACGCAAACATCAACAGCATCATAAGATTTCATTTTTTAATTAATCACAAAAATATATACCAGAAGACAGTCACAGCCTCTGACAAGAAGCTAGACAGAGGTTGAAGGTGGCTAGAAAGCTGTTCTACTGGGTCATTAGAGCTTGTAAGCCCCCTCTCCTCCAAATTTGCCTGTACAAATTTGCTAAAGAAGAAAAGTTCTAGGAAAGAAAAGGAAGGCAAAATGATGACATGTCAAAGATCACAAAATACTTAAGGTCAGAGTATTAGTAGAATAAAATTCTTTCCATATCTAGTCTTGTATACTACCTACTGGCCCTTAATGCACTGGCAACTCTTTCCAAGTAAATCTCTGAGGCAGCAGGAGGAATCCTCAAGACAGCTATCCAGAAGGAATCCTATTTCTGTTTGACAGTTTTTGACAGAAAGCCAATCCTACTTCAGCCTCTCTCATGAATAAATACATAGCTATATTATCATCTAAATAGCACTTTTCATCTAAGGGTCTCCAAATGCTTATCAAACACTAGTCACTTCCACTGCACAAAATTCTTAAGTCAAAGACAGTCAAAATTCAAAGAAGCATCACTTGCCTGAAGAAATTTCTCATTGTTCTTTCAGCTTCCACTAAACTCAAAGTTGGGTCATTCAGTTCAGAGGTTCCTAAATCTTTTCACTAGAACTGGGCAGACCATCTGCCCTCGTCTAGCACATGAAGCTTTCTGTACTTTCAAATGAGTGATATGTTGATGAAGGACATTATAATGAAACTTGGAAGATTTAGAGGAAAAGCAGAAGCTTGAAATTTGGTCACAGTAGCCATTTGCCTGGTACATTTTTATCACTTTGTAACCATGTTCCTGTTGCCACAGTATTGGAGATGCAGTATGGGTGGTGTCTCTGTTTGCCCAAACTGTCTGGATTTCTGACTCCTGGTTACCTTGGTCTATATGCTTTTGTCTCACAGTCAGTTATAGACCAGACTCAGTCACCCCTGAATATAACTCACTTATGTGAGTTATATAACTGTTGGGTTTTGAAAAGGTGAAAGCAGTATGTGGGTAGTGTACCTATGGAAAATCACAGACATTCTAACTATTTTTCCTTGTAATTGGTGCATCACATAAAATGTCCCTACAGGAAAATACTGGACAACATATGGATGGGCTTTACACTTTTCTTCTGTGATGTATATTTTAGAGGTTGCCTGAGTCAAAGGAAGAATAAAGACATACTAATTTTTAAATTTTGTTTAGACTTGTATTCTGCAGTACAATCAACACACATTTTATGCTTTCAAAAGAACAATATTCCTTAGCACAGATAATTGAGACTTTTTCCATTTCCTTTCAACGACATGGAAGTTATTCAATTGACGATCTTGTAGGTATTCTAAGGTCAGGAGGACAACAAATTTACAGTGTTTAAATCCATTAGAGATATTGTAGCACATACTGAGATATTTACCTTAGGAGTTTTTATAATTAAGCTCCAAAGGCATCCATTGCATGTTTGTCTAATGGAATAGTATTTCTATATTTGAAATACATTCCAAACACTTTTAGCAAAATTCAAATTTGCCAACTAGCTTTTACAATAATAATGAAGACTAAAGCTGATATTAGACACCACTTAAAAAATACTAATAAAGGTTCTTATGGAATTAAATAGATAATAAAAACCTCATAGTTTAGATTCAACTGTTCAATGAAATTAATCTAAGAATGGGACATTTCCACCAAGCATCCTTTCCATTTGCCTAGTTGCATTTCATTCATCTCTGAACCAAGGCTATTAGAATGTTCTGAGGTTGGTTGGATTTTTAGAAATTAGAAATAAAATGTGTTTTATTAAGTGAAGATAGTAAAGAAGCATGAATTCAAAATTAAGGTGAGCAGTTAACTGTAGATGGGACATGATCCAACATAAATGTGTTATTTCTTTTTGATTTCCTTATGTTTACAACAGGAATCTCATAAGTATGGCCAGGCTTTTATGCCCAAAAAATCCTTTTGGCTGTGTGAATTCCATGCCAGATTCAAGCCTTATTAAATTCAGCATCTTAGTTATTCCCCAGAGGAGTAGTTAGGAGGAAGTATAAGTACAGTTTTCTTTAGCATCTTAATCCAGTTTCCCTCCCAACTCGTATATGGGTTCCTGTAGGGAATTATAGGTTCCCAATTCATCTTTTAGAGCTTCTTCCATAGGCAATAGTACAGTGCACAAGTCTGTCTGTCTACTTCTAAGACATAAACTAATAGTACTCTAGAGGACTTGCACCTCCAATCTGAAATCTTGAATGCTTGCCTTAAAGAACAAGCATTCTTTTCATGGTAGGTTATAATAGTCTACAAGTAATGGACTCCTATTATTAGCCTCTTGCACTAGATATGCTTAATGATAACTTTTCACATAAAGGCTCCAGAATGGAGGAAATTAGAAAAGCAAAGTTTCTTGGCTGTAGCTCTCTACTCTTTCAGGCATATAAATGATTGCTTTGATTTACGTCAATAAGAAGGTAATGTCTTCTATGTAAGAGGAAAAGGAATGAGAACCACTGGACCTGGAGTGTTTTCAGTAAGATGGACAAATACTATACACAGTCCCATGGTTTTAAATGTCATGAGTTACTCCAGGGACAGAGAAGTTTTATGTTAGGTCTGGTGCCATACAGATTTTTGGCCCCCTACATATTTTTTCATATAGGCAGCCTATATTATCTCTTTTTTCCCATTTGTTTAAGATTAAGCCTTTAATTTCTCAGTTTTAACAGCAGCTGATGGTGCAAAAATAAAGAAAGAAAATCTGTCGTACTTGAAATATGTCCCCCAATAGATGTTACTTAAGGGGGGAATTAAAAATAACACATCAAAACTTAATGTCGAAAATTCCTGCTGAGCTAAGAATTTTGTAAGTACTCACATACTCTCAGCTATGTTGAGGATGGGCCAAAGACAATCTCAATGTACCACCACCACTGTTTAATCCTTTCTACATGGTTTAAGTGAATGGCTCCTCTTGCAATTTTGAAACTCTTCCCAACGTAATTATTTTAACAAAAATGGCGATTCAGCCTTTGGAATTTCTTCAGCAAATCTTTCTCTGATATTATTTATTATTGCACTTACTGCAGCACATAAACTCAGTGGCAAGTGTATCCTGGTAATGTAATTAGATACTACTGGGCAATTGTGTTTATATGACTGCTTTTTCAAGATCTCTTGCAAATAAAATGCAAGTTTCAGACGAATCTTTTAGTAATGATGCCATTCCTTCACTTACTTCTATTTCCACTTGTAATTACCTTTCTGAAATTTCAGCAATGGTGTTACAATTTTCTTACCAGATGTGTGCCTTGGTCTAAATTCGACAAAATTCACACAAAGCAGTTCAACTTTACCCAAAACTGAAGTGTGGGAAAAAAACTCTATTTAAAATTCTAAACCCTATGTTTAGAAATCACCCGGTGGCTATTTCTCACAATACCAGAAGCACAGCAAACATTTGAACACAAAACAATGTTTTACTGGAGATGTGAAGCACATCCCTTTGCCTCTTCTGTGAAAAAAACCGACAGGGCTGTAAGCCCTTCTAAAAATTATGAGTCACATGTTATCAGTTATTTTGAGATTGACTTAAAGCCTATGCATGTGTTATGCACACTTCTGTCTGTAGCTGGGTGAGTACTGCTACCTAAGCTTCTGTATAATGGGATTGTTCTGCAGTCCTTCCCCATAACACACATTTTCTACTCAAGCTGAAGGGAACACCGAGCCTAAAACCAACCTAAGAATTGACAGTTTTCCACCTTAGGCTTATGACCAAACACTCAGAATATCCCTCAGTGATGCTAAACTTAGGAGATGTGGCAAAAGTAGTGACAAATCTTGGACATGCATTTGGGAGTCTTGTCATTCACCATGGCAACCACAGAATCAGTTTTTCATGCTCTCTAAGCCATGGATAGCTCTTTCTTGTGAACTTGGCTTCTTATCTTAATCTGTTTAATTTTGTCTAAATAAATCTGAAAGGATTCTCTTACTGAAGATCAAATAAAGCAGCCAGATGGAGTCCTAGCTTCTAATGGAGAGTCACTGCTTCACAGAGAATTCAAAATATGGTTTTTTTGGACCTGTTAATTTTAGGTTTAAAAGAAGAAGAAGTGTTTTCAGATGTGCAAAGGAGAATTTAATGCTTAAAAATGCTTCTTCAAAATTATGAGAACAGCCAAACGTCTAACTGTATGAAACCAAGAACATGAAAGGTACATAATTTTCAAAATGTATTTCTTTTATGGCTTAGGGCTCCCAGGAACATTCTGTGGTATTAAATGATCAAAAAGACACACCATCCTCAGGCTGGCATATGGCTTTGTTTATAAGCAAAAGAAGCTCAACCACAAAATCCAGAAAAAAAGACTAGAATTAGCCTGATCAAATGAAACATTTATCTGAAAATCCATACATCAACAAAGCTAATGGGAGTTGTGCATGTTAATCTTAATGCCTAAACCGCAATTGTATACTTAACATTTTAAGACCTATTCTGGCCATCAAATGGATCAAAAATGAAGTAAATGAAATGAATACATGAAATGGATCAAAAATGGAGTAAAGCTTAAAACCATTAAGTAACAAGTAGATTAATATTCTTAGCCAAGACTATTCAAAAAAATATCCAGAGATATATCCAATGACTCCCTCTGTATAATCCCTCTGGATTATACAGTTTGAAAAATATTTTTCTATCAGAAGGCTAGATAAGAAAGTATGTTCCTAGAAAAAGTGAGATTATTAGACTTCCTTTATAATCAAATAGCTTCTAAGAGACAGTATCAGAAGATGATATCAGCAGTCCATGACAGCTGTTTGGTCTGTTAGCATTACTGTCTAATCCCATATTAAAGGGATTTGATGAGGACGTTAGTGAGAAGCAGGGCCTACCCTGGAAAACTCCATCAGAGAATACATGTAATAATGATATCATTAATTAATAGCACAGAATGGATTAGGTACTCTTTAAAGAGAAGATACTGCTCCAGAACAGATTCAACAGTCATCACACATGCCTGAGAAACTCACAAATATAGATTACTATTAGAAATATGCCTTATGTTTTTATTACTATATATACACACACAACACATTTTGGAAAATTTTATATCAAAATCCCAGTGAAAATGGCAACAAAAGTGTATCTGAATTACTCCAGTGTAAGTGGGTCTGAGAACACAGTATTACTTTACTTGCTAAAATTATATGCATTACTATTCTCAGCTATCTACTTCTTGCCTTCTCTTAAACATGGAAAATGTTTCCTGTAGTATTCCAACTTTTATGAGTTCAGTGCTAAAATGGCTATAGGCACTAATAAGTATTCTCTGGGTTCAATTGGATGATTGGGATAACAAAACGTTAAACAGGAGATTAATCACAAACTATAATCTCTGCATTTTCCTTTGATAAAAAACTGCCTCATATTTAACAACTGACATTGGTGATTATGTGTGCTGGTAATTCGGATCTTAATGGAGCTCCCTGCCAAATCACCCACAGCAGGAGCTGGCACAAGGCCTATGCTGTGGATGGATCAGAAACGGCACATACATAGAATCAAGTAATTTTTGTGGTGGGAGTGACATCTGTGCAGTGTTAGTCGAAGGTGTGGAGAAAAAAGTCCTACTTACAGACTGACTTTCTGTGGCAAAACTTATACCTGGCATAAATATGTACCATACCACTGAAGACAATTAAACTGTGCCTGTTTATGCCCTGGCTATAATTTGGTCTTTACTTTCAATTTCATTAGTAGAGTGATGCAGTTGAGAGCCAGTCATTCCTAACCAGATATATATTTTGCTGCTGTCTTGCTAATGTAGACTTTGAACTTCTGCCAAAATGCCTATACCAAATTTAATTGAATAAATATTGGAATGAATCTGGGTTTGAATCATAAATTTATTTCTGAGGGAGCATCTCCCAGTACTAGCTTTCCTTTGTGCGTGATCTTCCCTCACAGGTGACAGGGAGCCACTCTTTCTTAAATCCTTACCCATAGGCAGAAGCCATCTTCCTAGTCACCTCCTATTTCTTTTCTCAATTCATGAAAACCTGTTCCCTCTAATGGCATATTTATTGCTACTCTTGCAGATATATGAACTATACCAAGCACAACCTGACCACAGATGGTATAAAGCTCACTTTAATCAATCTCTTGCTGTGTTCCTGGAATCAGAACTGCCCTGGCCCCAACTTCATAAGCTTGTTATGTCAATGTCCAGGCTGTACAAAACATCAGGTGCATGGGGCACTAATCTGTTTATTTTTGCCCAACAAGCTATAGACTGTTTTCACAATATAGTTTTCAGATAGGAAAATGTTTGTTTGCTGGTCACTGATACTTTAGGATTTCATGGGCCACTAACCTGTCCAACCTGAGTAATTCCAGAGTGTTTAGACTTGTCATTTTCTAGCAGGTAATCAGATGCTATAGACAGCTTTGATCTTTAAAAACCTAGTTTACGTTTATTTTGTGAAAATCTTTGGTTAGAGATAAATATTAAAGCAGCAGGGAATGGCCTGATAACAAACTGGATAAGACTAGTCTGGAGAGATAGAAGGTGGCTCCATTTGGCATCTAATGAGGGACACGCTGGGGCAGCATCTGCCATCGTCTGGCACCCAGCAGCAGGTGAGCAACAGGCCTGACTGTCAGAGGGATCTGTGTGGGTATGAGCCAGAAGAGCAGCTCCCCTAGAGGCCCTTCTGACCTCCCTATGGAGCATGGTTGGGAACAAAAGGACACAACTGAAATTCCAGCACTGTTTTTTTACACTGAGTTCTTGCTTACCATTCAGTTTTGAGCTCTCTATTTTCTCTCTCTTGACAAAGACAACAACCTGGGTTAATACGTATGTTTAAAATGTGACAAAGTTGTTTTGTGGGCAAGAGATGGAAAACTTTTGCTCATTCCATTTTAATACTGAGCTAGATTTGAACCCAGGCCTTAAAAATAGTTTCTGTGAGATCATTATTTCCAAGATGAAAATGAGGGTGTAGCAGTAGGGTCTGCAATGTGGAAGATGGAAACTACTTTTTCAGTGCATTGATTTTATTTTTTTAAGCAGTTGGTTGATGTTTCCCCAATGTCTGGAAATTAATCATGGAGAAAATAGGGTAGTGAGTAGAGATGAAAACAGACAATCTAATTCAAGCATTAAATGAATATATCACATTCTTCTGAAAGCTATCAAATGCCAGAACAATTTATTGCAAAGATGATATCCCTTTCTGTAGCCATATCCTTGAATGGACAGAAATTTTATGTATATAATATGATACACTGAAAGTGAAAATCCAATTTCACACAGCTTTTAAAAAAGCATTCAAGTACACACGAATGTAAAATCAGGTTAAAAAAATAAATATACAGAGTGCCATGCTTAATTGCTAAAAAACCCTCTCAATATACATGAACTGATTGCGTGATAAGGTATATTCAATTCTTCAAATGACTATTGAATCTGAGAATTTTTAATGTATTTTACTAGGTTTTTATTCAGGTAAAATCCCCATTAGTTTCAATAACTAGTAAGTTTATGATTCTATAGATCCAATCAAGGTATGATAACACAATTTTTAAGACCTGAAAAAAAAGTGTCTTTATATAAAAAACCTTAAGCAACAGAAAGACATTCCCACAGAGGTCCTACTGAACATGATGATGACACAAAAAGATGGAAAATACAGCTTAGAACAGCATCCTTTCTATTGTGATTCTCAAAAAGTCAGTTCAACACAGTTTTCTTGAATGGAACTTATTTGGCACAACCCTGCAAGATGTTGAGTGCTCATAACACCACCAAAATGCCACTCTTGAAATCTGTATGATATGGTTGATGGGATTCAGCATTTGTCAGGTACTTAGGTCATCCTTCGATGCAAAGCAGTTTGAAATGTAGTCACTCATATTGCACAGTAGAACCTAAAAGTTTCTTTCAGTGTTTTTACAGGGTTTAGGGTGGTTGAGGAGGGACAATGCCACCTAGTTTCTTTGTTCCAGCTATTAGAGTAGTTGTGAACTTCATATGAGAGCAGACTTTATGTGCATGTTTTCTACAATGTTTTCTAAAGCTCTCTTGGCCGTACTTAAAATGTTGCCTTATAAGATCCTTAACTATTTATTTTTTATCCAGAGTAACTAAAAAATAATGTAGAATGGGCAAAACACAGTCCTATATATGGTGTATGAAAGCCACAAAATGGCTTAATCTGATACTTATAAAAACATGATTGTGGTACAACACAAAGTAAATTTTCACAAGACAATAGGGTTATTATTAAGAGCAATAAATGCATCTCAACATCCTATCATATACAGAATATTCAAAACCTTATGAATTTTAGGATTAATTATATCAAAGGGCTATAAAATCAGAGAAGAGCTAGTTAGGCAGACTTTTGCAGGTCATGTAATCCAATACAATTCTTTAATATAGGAGACCATGAGTGTTTAATTAGGTCAGTAACATCTTTGCCTTATGGAGTCTTGACAAACTCCAGAGATGGAAATTTCATCATCTGTTCCGGCACTGCATTACTATTTATCAATTTTTTACCTAATCACAAACTTCACTATTAAAAGCCTCAGTTTGTGGCAGGCCAGGAAGACTGCTTAGTCCTTAGGAAAATAATGGAAGAAGTCCTTTTGGTACACTTTGCTGGAGGCATGAGAGAGAAGGAGGCAATTGGAACCAGTGGCATGGATTTACCAAAGATAAATCACGTCTAACCAACTTGATTGCCTTTTATGACAAAATATCAAGATCTGTGAATGAGATGACAGCAGTGAATATCATTTACCATTAGCAAGTCTTTTGATAATGACTTACACAGTATTCTTGAGTCCAAATTAGTACATTTAAGTCTATATGAGTAAAAAGACAATCGGAGGGTAGTGGGCTCAGAGAGTAGTGGTTAACGGATTTGTGCTCTATCTGGAGGTGGCAAAAAGTGTAAAACTGCAGGGGTCTGCTCTGGTACCTGTTCTGTTTAACACCACTATCTTGAATAAATGACTGTCTCCTCAGGTTTTCAGAACACCCTAAAATGGAGTGAACAGATGACAGTTGAGAGCAGACTGCCATCTAAGGAGTCCTGCACAGGCTGAAGGTATGGTCCAACAGAAACCCTATAAAATTCCCCAAGGACAAATGCAAAGTCCTACTTTTTAGAAAGAAGAAGCCTTGGAAACAATATGGGTTGGGAAGAGCCTAACTGGGGAGCTGCTCTGCTGTAAAGTACCTGTGGGTCTTCATTGACAGCAGGCTGAGCGTGAGCCAGCAGTGTCCTGGCAGCAAAGACAGCCACCCGTGCTCTGGGTGAAATGAACAGGGGCACAGCAAACACATGTGGGACAGTTCATTCTGCCCAGCACTCATGAGACCACATCTGGAATACTGCATCCAGTCTTGGATCTCCCAGTATAAAAAATATTCTGAACAAGTGAATCAAATTCGGAAAGAACAACCACAATGGTTGGGACTGGAGCATTTGCCTTATCAGGAAAGGCTGAGGAAGCTGGACTTGTTCACACCAGGGAATGGAAGGCTTCAAAGAGGCCTAATGGCAATGTACCAGTACTAACAGGGAGGTCATCGGGAATAAGATGTGAGGCTCTTCACAGTGGTGCATAGTGGGTGGAGGATGTACAGCATGCACAAGTTGAAGTAAGAGAGGCTCAGACTGGATATAAGGATAAACTTTTATACAATGAAGGTAATCAAAAAATGGAAGAGGCTGGCAGCTTCCATCCCTGAAAGTTTTTACACCAGACTGTGTGAAACCAAAAGGGTCCAATCTCACAGCTGACTATGCTTTGAGTAGAAAGTCAGCCCAGAGATTTCTTGAGTTCCTCTGTCTATCCTGAATTATCCTGTTACCACTTGTTGAAACATTTGCTGAAAAGAGTTTTGCTCCCTCATGTTTATAACTGCCCTTCAGGTAGTTAATTCATTGTCTCTTAGTCTTCCTTCTGACAGTCAAAAAAACCACCCTTAACCTCTTCCAACAGGCTTTTTTCTCTGACCATCTTGGTAGATAACTTTTAATCATGCTTAGGAGCATCAGGTTTTTTTAGAGACAGAGATATTGTTAAAGATAGTAGGTCCCTTGTTTCCCATTGAATTTGTGTCAAATCTATGCAATTGCCTGATCACCCTTCTCACAGATGCTCCAACCCTTTACACAGTAATGTTCAGGAATAAATCTGCGTATAAAAATAATCAAAATATAGGGAGATGATGCAAGTGCTTTGGACATACAGATATGCAAATCTTTTTCCTAGGCTCAAATTGAAAAACGAAACTATTAATACGAAATGTCTAAGGAGTCAAAAAGAGTGACATGTGAAAATAAAGACAAAAGCAAGAAAATAGAATTTTATCTCTGTTAAAATTGATGGCAACATTTCACTAACTTCAGCGGGACCAATATTTCATCCACTTTTTCCAAAACAGTCATTCTCAGAGATCACCCCTAAATTTCAATCCTCTGTTTTGTGAATAATAAATTGCTCTTGATCTTGTCCACTTCTGGTCTTGCTGTCTGATAAGCATTATTACACACCTGTGTGCTAATCTCCTCTGCTCACAGAAGAAGAAAACATACAATCTGTCTTGGATGGAAAATAGTATACAGAACATGTTCAGCACTGCACCCATTTAGATATTTCTGTGATTGTGAATCACAAGACTCCTCTGTTTATCTGCATTTCCCAAGTTATTCCTTTCCTCTGGAGCAGTACTGTAGTTCAGGCACTGACCTCAAGATCTAACAAGAAACCTATCAGGGTTTATTGATGTCATATGTGACACATGGATGTGATGTGTTTCAGAAAGTAATTTCTCTCTTAAGAGACCACAGAAATTGGTTTTTGGTGCATATAGAAACAGATGCAGCTTCAAAAAGACTATTCATTTTCAAGGAATAGGCAGAGTAATATCTTAGTGCTGTCATAAAAATGAGTTTGTGCTCTAACTTTAGTGACTCAATAACCTGCAACACCACCATAATTCATCACACTGTCAGAAAGAAAGAACCAAGGAGGAAGGAAATAAAACATCATATTATATTGTAAAACCAGTATTTGCAGTTACCAAGGAAGTATTTGCAGTTACCAGCTGACTGATACTTAAATATCAGATCACTAAAAATAGCTCAGGTAATAACTGTCATTTTAAAAATCTTAATTATTTAATTTGATTTTTTTTTTCTGAAGAGTGCTGTTTTGGTTTATCTCCACCTGTTTTAATAAGGAGTCTTTCAGTTAGGGTTCTGAGTGAATTCTGAGAATATCACTTCTCATTTTTGATTAATATCTTAAAATTATTATCTTTTTACACTAAACTTTTCTGAGATATAATTTCTGAGCTGATTTAATATAATGGGTCATGTTATTTTGTTTCTAAGCCATTTAGAGAAATGCAGCCGATTTAATCAGCTCTTCACTACAAGAAATTAATGCAGTGACACATGGGATGTTCATTAAACCAGGAATAATGATAAAAAATAGAGGAACTGTATGATAGGTAAGAAACTGACCAATGAAATCTGAAAAAGAACTGAAATTAGATTTTTCTTCATAGAAGAAACTTATTGGTGAAGTTCCTAAAAGGTGAGCCTTGGGTCTGATGTTATTTAAATATTTCATTAGGGACTTAGCACAAAAGCGTCAATGTAATAATGACATTTATTGATGATAGAGAATTGAAAAGCACTTTAAATACAGAATATCATGTGAGGATGACTGAATGATTCTGAGGACTGGAATAAAACATAGATGGGACAATATAAAAACTTAAAATGCAGGGCCTGGCATTGAAGGCTAGTCCCCAAACTATTCTCAGGGCATAGCTGGATCTGTTTATGTTCCATTTTAGTTGTATAAAAGCATACAAACTTCTAGAGGTAGAGCTCACATCCATTTGGTCAATGGGGAGAGTAGGTGCCCTTGAAGTCCTCATGAATGATGTCACGTCTGCCTAATTTAGATGCTTCACCTTGGGCAAATACATGCTTGCACTAGAGATAAATCTTACTACACTAGATATCTAAAATTGGGGTGTTAGCTAGTTATCTAAGTTAAATCAGATGTATTTAAACATTAGGAGAATATTGGTTTGACATGTGAGACCTACCAGTCTGGAATCTAAAATACAAATTAAGAGCCCTGATCTCTTACATTGTACATAATATATTAGGAATCCAGAAATGACATTGTTGAGCAAATGCAGAAGTTAGGAAGGCAAGCAGGTCACAATCACTATCCCTTATATAATTTAACTGTATTTCCATAGTATTTCCATTTAAAATGTACAGATTGAAGGAAGAGGAGGTAGCACTTAGCACTGTGAGGGTTTAGGAGTAAAGCATTTCTCCAGCTAACTGGAGATGGTTAGAATAAACTCAGGCATAAGTTCTGAACAGGGGCTGACAAGCCTGGGATAGGTGATTTTACACACACAGACTGCCTATACAAACTTGTATAAGTCAGGAAACTTAAGATTTCTTACATCAGACTCTTATTACTCTGTTCACAGGCATGGGTAGACATTTATCAAGTCTGGAAGAGACAGATAAGATGGCACACTGTACTTGTAATTTCCTTATTTTTAAGTTGCAATTGAGTCTCACCAGCTTTTTATCTTTTTCCTGCCCTTGCATATATTAAAAGAAAATTGACTGGATTTCTGCAGCAGCAATTACTGCTCCGTATAATATAGCATAGCTTGCCTCTCCTCTGACACAAACAGCATATTGTATCCTATTATCTCTAAGGTTTTTCAAATGCTGTCAAGTGAGACTTTTTCTGCCTAAGAGTCCACACAATTAAAAGGTAAAAAAAAAAATAAAAAAAAATGAGGAATGTACTACTGCAGTTAGCAATATCTTATTTACTTGTCTTCATTGATTATTTAGGTTTCAAGTGCTTTGACTGTCTTTTTATATGTTTCCTGTGGGTTTAAAAGTTTTAGTGTTGATTGCTAGTGTGAACCACTAACAACAGGTGCGTTAGTGACTTAATTGTTAGGCTTGAGGCACCTTTTACAAGGATACTCGTGAGGACTGCCCAGTGTAATTAAGAGTAATAAAGTGTTGAGGTTTGATTGTTTGTTTATTTAGATAAATGAATCATTGTTCACGATTCTGTGAATCAAGAATGTGTAAATACCATACCGGGCAAAAGATTTGAAGATGCTTACTGTTACCAGGGTTTTGTAAACTCTGATATGCCAACGAGCACTTGTGCCTTTGTGCATCGTACTGCACTGCATAACATACTTTTTTCCAGGTATGTGGCACTTTGGATAATAAAACCAAACCTTTTCAGAATCTGGGCAAGTAACTTAGGATGTTAATACAGGTAGATCATCTCTTTTTGAGCTATCTGGGGAATCTACACAGAAAAGTACATTTAGTTGCTGTAAAACACTTCTATGTACCTAAATCTCTCACTAAATCTTGTCCTCTTTCTGTCCTCAGAGAAGTTTATTACTTATTTTTGAGGCTCAGTCTACGGTTAGTCCAACTTTGAATAGGAAAACACAACCCAAGGGGAATCAATTAATTTAGAATTATTTGTCAATTATTTAGTTTCCAAACTACTCTTCAGTCCCATTAACTGCGCTCAATGAAAGCCTTCCAGACTGGAAGGAAACAGCAAACGTCTACATGAGCTGCTCTATAACTTTAAAATAGCAAAAGTAGGAAAAGCAAAGAAGACACAGCACAAATGGAGCCAAGCTCATCATTGGGGTCTTTCTGTAAGCAAGAACTCTCATTTGTGAGACTTGTCTATGTGACGTATTAGCTGCACTGAGACAGTTTTGAATAAAATTAGGAACTCACTATGGTTTTACCAGTTTTGTATTGAAGCTTTTCCAGTACTAGGTACATCTTGAGGCTTTAAATATCCATTAAAATGATCTGTTTTCTCACAGAGCAAAGTAGGAAAGGTATTAAAAAATCTGCTGCCAGCATGAATTAGTGACTAATCCAATAATGTTCATGCAATGCCAGGGCAATTAAAATTACTTTTAACTTTTAAAATTTGCATTCAAAAATACTAACCTACTAAAAAAACCTACCTGCCCACATTTTCCTACTTTATTTCAAACTCTTTATTTCCATTGCAGATAAGCTATATTCCAATCCTCACTTCTTTTTTTTTTTACTCAGGGAAATTATGTATTACATTTTAAGGCTCTAAATCAACACTGTAATGATATAGTGAAATGAATGGCTCATTCCAATAAATATATGGTTGTAGAAACAGCCTGTAAGGTTGTTAACGCTTCCCTCCTCACTTCACATCATATTATATCTATGAACACATGAGCACAACTATGAATGAGAAATTTTAAAACCTATAAAATCAAAGTGTAATCTACATGTATTTAAAATAAAATTTCCAGCTAACATAAAACATAAAATTGTTTTCCAGAGAGACAGTTTTCAAATGCCATGTCAGGGGATACTTCTCTGTTTTCATGTGCTTCAAATATTTATTGCTAGCCAAAACATTGCACTAGAAGCAATGAGAATGGAAGCGAAGGGTGTCACATAAATGCTCTCATATCACAGCATGCCATCAGCATCAACAGATGTTTAATTTTTTCCTTTAGGATGGAAGTATGTTCATCCCTATTGTGATGAGAATTTACAGGTATGTTGTTAGGCAAGAGATATTTTTTAGAGTACTTCAGGTGGGAAGTATCATTACAATTACATCTTGCATATATGAAAGGAATAGAAATTCACCATATACCCTTTAAATCATTTATTAATTAGACCGTGACTTTTAGGAACGTATTCAGTTTTCAATTCAGTGTCATGAAAATCTAACAGTTCCTGCTGAACTGTCTGAGTGGTTAATTGTTTCCATTAACTGAAATAACTAATTTTGAAATATAATATAATATAATATGAATTTCTCAGTTTGGTAAACTATCTCTTTAGATTATCTTCCTACTTTAAGGTTAGGTATTCTAGATACAATCCAGAAGTTATATTGAAACCCTGATCATCTGTTTGTGAAGTATTAAAAAAATATTACTCACAACAGCAACTAGGATTAAAGTTTAATCCCTGATATCTTTCCATAAATAGCATTAACCAGAATAACTCCCTGGATGGATTATATTTTGTAAGAATATCTAGAATTGTACAGAGAGATTTGAAAATATATGCACAATTTTTTAATAAAATAACCAAAAGAGGTATAACTGCCTACTTAAAAAAAAAAAAA
>VZTJ01004517.1:742620-759726 GCA_013397795.1 Orthonyx spaldingii
AAAAAAGAAAAACATTCCATCATATTTCAGGCCTATATGTGCCAGAAAGGATGATCTCTTTTACTGTAGATACTTCACAGATAGGGAAGATATATTTGCTTTGATGCCTAAGTATCATGACTCTCTATAGCTGTATTTTAAAAGCTCTAATATTTAGTATTTCACATCCAGTATGCCATATACTTCATGGTAAAATATATATTTTGGCTATTTTTACAGTATTTGGCACCATTTCTTTCATCCATCCTGCCTGTCTAAAATGGATCAATCGTATTTTTCATTTAAGTGAGAAATTCCATTCTGTAAGGCTACTGAAAAATGTGAATAAACTGTGAAATCAACACTACCACATTGTCACCTCTCTTACAGTTTCACTGAGAGGAGGCTAGGGAAGGTGGTGCCCTTCTAAATGCAATTGCAGCATTTCTTATCAAATTTTAACTTTCCAGTGCTAATTTCCACTTAAAACACTGAAGTTCCACTGGTGTTAATGTGGTGGAGATAAAATTAAGAAACTGCTTTGAGTCCCCTTATACAAATTAAGTAAAACCTAAAATCTCTAAGTAGTATTAATTAGTAAGTTCTTCTCTGATACTGTGAAGACAAACATTGGATAATTTTACTTTGATGTAATTCTGTGACTTACACTGGTAACCAGTTCTACCTAGATTAAATTTAGAATCCACAACACAGATAATCCATTTGTGACAGTGTTCTATGAATATATGAAAGATTATTCTATATACTTCCTTAATATTGATTATATAGGATAAAGGTAACATTTCTCACTTAAAAATCAAATCGGGAAAATTTTAAATTCTGCTTATTTGTGCTACATTTAATAAAAGACATTTTAATCCCTTTGTGTTTGCGCTAACTACTTAAAGAATCTGCACCAAATTAATGTATTGTTAAATAACTCCCACTTGGAAACATCTGACATTGTTTAAGCTATTTATTTTGTGCATTTTCAGAAAGTCTACATACTGTAGTAGCTTAGGCATTAAAACAAGCCATCAGTTTGAAATAGGTTTGATGTACAGTTGGCTAAATCCATATTTCTTATTGGAGGATAAAGGTTGATGATTACTTCTGAATCAGCATGGAAAAAAAATTCATTCAGAAATCCTATCAATGTTAAAAAGATTTTGGTCTTTGAAAGTCTGATTTTGAAAGTATTTGTAGTACCTACAAGGATTTGTCAGCTCATGTAACCCTTGTAGTAGATGTATTTGGCATATTCATTTCTCATAGGATGTCACTCTAGGTCACTCTGCTGCTTTCCTTCTGTCCTTTGATACTGTCAGTCTGCCAAATCCATGCTGTTGTCCAGAATTTTCTCTCCACTGTTCTCTCAGTCTGTGTTTACCTTGCAAGCAATATTTTCCATGGGAGTATGGGCTATTGCCATTGTTTGGTAATTTGTCAGTCGGACATGATCATGCTCAGCTGTAGATCTTCCTTGCTATAGAGGGCTGCCCACATTGCTTAGCATTCTCCTAGCTGTGACAGAGTCTGTCATTTCTCTCATGGGGTCCAGGTGACTTCAGGGGATAAAAATGTTTTTCTAGCTCATCACACTTGTTTTGTTACCTGGGAAGATGTTTTGCTGGATCCAATACTACTAGGTAAGGATCCTTTTCTGTGTGTTTGCCCTTGCCATCAGTTTCTCAGATGTCTTTCCAAGGAATTCTGCATGCCTACTGCTATCCATTATGTTTTCAGATTCCCAGATGCCACTGAACAACTAGAATTCTTCTGTAATGTGGTGCTCATTTCCCGACTCAATGTCAGATAGGTCAGAAATCTATCTTTAGTTTTGTCGTGACATATTTTGCCCTCCAGATAGACTTTCTCTCAGAAATTTAAAATAAATCTTCTGGCATCCAAATATTCCCTAAATACTGATCTGATCTTTTCCAGGTGTAGTTGAGAATTTGTTGAGGCTATCTGTCTTCTGTAGTGTTTGTACTCTTCTCACTGTTTAAACATATGCACAATAATCTTGCATACACACATATACTTGTTCATATTTGTCCAGCATGAAACATCCATTTTTATTAGGTCCGCTCCTAAATCTGCAAGGGCTACCTCTACAGCTCCCTCAGTATTTTGGCATATTTGTTCCTTAAGATCTGTCCATCTATTCAGTATCCTTCTCAACATTTTCAAGAAGTAAGGGTATGCTAGCAAACTTATGGGATCAGTATTTTGCTTTTCAGAGCTATCCTCTAGAAATCTTGTTTGTGCCACCTTGTCCACAGTTGTCAGAGGAAAAATATTATCAATTAGAGGAATTTTACTTATGTTTTATTGGCAATTATCAGAAATTTTTGATTACAGATTCTGGTACTAAAAAAAAATAAAAGGAAAACACACAATTAAATACTAACATTTTCCTCCCCTCTCCCCAGGCTCACTTGCTTGTTGCTGCCAGTTAACATGATTCCAGTTTTTGAGGCATTTTTACACTGCATTAGCCACTATCCAGAAGACTTTATGTACATGTACTGGGGGCAGTGATGCTTCTGAACATGTTCCAAGGCTATTTTCAAGGCCATTACTTCTGTGAACTGACTAGAGCCTCCAGTCCCTTCACAGGTGGCAGCTCCTCCCGTGGAGGGATTCCAAGTAGCAGCTCACCACCTCCTGATCTCTGCTGTAATTTTACAAGATCTATCTGTAAACAAAGTCCACTGCTTGTTTACCGCACTTAATTCATCATATGCTGGGGCTTCAATAGCCTGAGGAATCTGGTCTTCTCACGTTGATTTACTGGCTACAGACTGATAAACTCACCCAATCTCAATCTGGATCTTGAGCCAGTACGTATTTACTGGGTAAAGGTCAGCACACATTTTTGCTGCATAGCAGTAGTTGTTCTTCCACCGGTGGAATTTGAATTCTTGAACAAAAAATTCAGGGCAGATAGTTTATGTTATAATCATAGCGATTGCTCTGTGCCTAGCACTGCAGAGGCATGCAGAATATCCTCAACAGCAGCACGAACATCTTACTCCCTAGAAAGGTAGTTATTTTTGAATCTTTTGTGGCCTCAGCTCTTGAATCCCAACAGCTTGCCTTACATTTCTTGAGAAGCTCATTGCCATAAGCTCTTGCTGCTGTTGTCACAAGATGCCGTTGTGTCCTGTGCCAGTACATGACAGAATTTTTACGTCTCTCTTTCTGGACCAGTACTAATGTCATTGCATAGGCTACCTCCTGCCTGACTTGATCAAAAGCTCCATGCTACTCCTCTTCCCTCTCAAAATGACCCTTTATTTTTGATATCACTAAATAAAAGTTTGGTCACTTTTCTGTAACTGAGGATGTGCATACACCAATATGTATCAATGATAAGGCATTCTTATTGATTCACCTCTGTGAAAATATAATTGAGAAACAGAAATATCCACCACACCAATTATTTAAAAATAACGCATTGCTGTTCTAGTTTCTGAAGTGGTAAGGCTCTCCAGAAGCTGAATCTTTCCATAATTCCACTTTGCTTTGTTCCAAAATACTTATTTGTGCACTAATCAAATACGCATCTTAATTCTGGATCTGACAAGACAACCCCCTACCACTATGACTAACATAACACTAGTTATTTTAGTTACATTAACTCAGTACACAGATGAAAACACATAACGTTTCTAAAGATAAATTGATTTTTTATTAAGAAAATTCTTATTAATTTATTTACATTATGTGCAGCAAAATATCTAGCTGTAAATAAGCTGCCTTCTTTCTTCCTTCAAAAATGTATCCTGCCACAGCCACTACTTTTCCAAGTCTAATACTATTCTGGCCACAAGCTAATGTTATCAGTACGTGTAACCTTGATGCAGACATCAGAGACCTTCTGTCCCTGTATGCTTGTGTGCTGTTGTCAATTCTTACTGTATTTAATGTGCTATTCTTTAAATATCAACACTCAGAGATAAGTGTTTTCACATATAGGATGCTCGCAGAGAGAAGCTGACTAACATCTTATGGCCACAATACAGCAGTAACAGGAAGGATGACAATATGATTACAATGAAGAAGTAATTTAGAAGCCTAATTTAGAATTCCTAGGATAGAGGATGGTGAAATGGGGAGTGTGAGTCATGAGTCCACTACATTTGAGCATTTTGGTGGTGCTGCCCAAAGTTGTCAGGTTACATTGCACTGTTAAAGGTTTCTTGTGTCTGATAAATCAAAATACTTGGCAGAAATTTCAGGAAATATGGTCAACAGTGATTCACTGATACTGGTATATATGAATCTGTGACAGTTTAAAATGTCGGGGGGGGGTCCTTTCCCAAACAATTTCCCAATTATTTTGTTCTCTTGTGACGTAGACATCGACACCTAAAATCAAAGTACATTACTTTGCATCCAGCTAGATATTTACTTGCCCTAATGTTGTATGGGGCAACAAAAGTGACTGGAGATGAGGAAGGAGATGTATGCAGTGCTCTGGCTGCATTTTCTCTATTCTTTCCTTTAATTTGTATTTCAGACATTAACCTGTGCCAGGCTGATCTATGAGGTTAGAGCAGAAGTTCCACTGATATTTCAGCTATATCCCTTTCCTTGGGAGGGATAACATTTGGGCTGCCTGCTCAAGTAGTCCTCCTGTTGCAAAACGCTACCAATTATTGACAATTCTGCATTAGGTCAATGCACATCACACCAAAGAAGATATGCAGGTCACCTCCCTCCTTTAACCAGACACACTGTACTCTTTCTTACACACCCATTGAAAAGACCAGCTTGTGTCTCAACATTTTGTAATATATTTCAGGGTACTTTGAATATGAAAGACAATGAATAAAAGCAGATGTTATTACATTTAATCTTTAGCAAAAAAAAAAAAAAAAAAAAAAAGAAAATAAAAAGCCAAGATAAGAGCATAGGTTGATAAATAAAAGCATTTTAAATTTCCTCATCATCCATTTGTTAAACTGAGATGACAAGTTTCAGTCTGTGTAGAGACAATTGTCTCATTAAGAGGTGAATTCAGATATCATTGTTCTGAGGATTTTTTTCTTTTTATTACTATTTTATCTAAGTACTATGAACAGAAAAAGGAGAAAAACAAATCTTAAAGCTCCGTTACCTGCTACTTTGTTCATAATAATGTACATACTTTAGTGAAAATATAACAGAAATACTAAAATTAGTTCTGTTTCATTAGCATGACACAGCTACTTTCTATCTTGAAAAGAAATCTCTATATAAAGCAAAATGAGCATTTCTTTTAACATGAACATGCAAAATCCTTTTCAAGGAGAATCACCAAAGCCACTTGTCATCCAAAGTGACACAAAGTCAGTGGATCTAAATCAGAGCAACTTGCTCAGAAATATTATTTTTTGTATCATTCTGGCATTGCTCTGCAAGGAGTTTGGGATAATAATGTTATTTTATACTGGACTTGAGGCCACTTGAGTATAATGGCCCAACCATATTCATTGTATAATTCAATACCTGATTGAAAAAACTTTAAGTTTATAAAAAATTGCTAACATTTGTGCCTTTCTTTTGGGAAGGAATAGTAGAAGCCCATCAAGAAAGAAAATAGTGATTCTTTTCATTTTTTTATTCACATTACATTTAAAGAATTGCCAAACAATTCATATTAGAAAACTGAAATTAGAAGTCAGAGAATATTCCTTTCATGACTTCTAACGACATGAAAATGTGAAATACCAACTCTTCAAAAATAAAAATATTTTAATTATTGAGATCAGGTTTTTTACCATGCCAAGCAATTCAGACCCCAGTTAAACTGCACTGATAGCTATTGTACATTTTCAGAGCAGGGCACACTGGTGAATCTTGTCTGTCTTTGTAACTGATTTTACAAAACCTTAGAGGGCTGCATAAGTAAAGGCAGTGCTTTGTAAGAGCTGGACATAGTCACAGTCTGGACATCTTCTGTATCTCTCTGGGTTAAGGTTTCACTCTACATTTCTTATCTTATTTGTCTGGTTCCTTATGCCTTAGACACAAAAAGCTGCTTGTGGTAAAGACATGAGAAACCTTCAATTTTTTTTGCAGAAAGAAACTACATGCACTTTTGAAGAGCATTAACTACAAGGCATGAAGAATTCTTGAAAGAATTTCTTATGTCTTTCAGAATCATCTCATCACAGATACAGCTTCCTGAACAATAATTCTAAAGAAAGGATTTTCTAACTATCCCAATGCCATTTCTTGCCTTAATTTTCTGAGGGAAACTAATTGGTAAAACACAGGAAAAGGAAGACATTGAAACAAAAATTCCTAAAGGAATACTTTAGCTTACAAATCAGTATGTTTCCTTGTAGTTTTTCATCAAAGTTTCTTCTATTGGCTAGGATGGATACCTAAGAAAACTTATATATTACTTTTCAGACAAAGAAATTTAGCAGAGATTGTGATTCAAGCACAAAATTGGATCGCAACCATCCTGTCTATGATTCACTGGATATTAGTTCTGATTTTTTAGAAATACATTATTTAATAATCTAACCACCATACATAATAGCACAATTTCAGGCTTCCAGAAAATCATACTTTGTAGAGAAGGCTCATCCTCAGAAAGAAAAAAACAACAATTTATTCTAAGTATATTTTATTATAGTTATACCCATAATTACGTCTATGCTTTGGCTTCTTGTGTAATCCGTGCAGAAAGTTTCCTCCAGAGGTAGTTCAGCATGTTAAGTTAAAATCTCATTCATTTAGGAGGAACATTTCTCACTGACAAAGAAGAAAACTGTAAAGATTATCATTTTTCTACTCCACCTGCTGGCAAGTGGTAGCAACTCCAAAAAATAAAGCCCACTAATCGACTTAAAATTGCCTTATAAGGAATATTTGGTAGACATCTAAAAATAACTCAGTCTTCTAACAGAAAATTAATAAGATTATATATTATTTGTGCTACTTGGATCTGGATCTTGGTTAGAATACTTAAGATCCCTTTAAAAACATGGTGAGAATAATATTTCTCCTAAATTGCTGAAGGATTAATTTGAAAAGTTTCCATGTGCAATAGGTGCTCTGAGTTTACTGAAAGCTCACTTAGCTACTGAGGTGTCCACAGAAGAGGATTTCACTTGCATAAGAGCGAGTATTGCCTTTTGTTGCTGGCATGACACCTTCCTACCAATCTTACCTTCCTATCCTGTGGAGTGAACCTGTAGTTTTACAGTCAGGAGCATATAGTTCTTGAGAGATAAGATTTCACATAACATTTAATACTATTCTTACAAGGAACATAATTTTGAATCTGTGAGAACACAGTAACAGACAAAGATTTCATTGTAATGAAATACGGGGTTTATTTCAGCTATGCCATACCTGGTTCTACAGAGTAATGCACTGGACAAGATGGTTTGAGACATATGTATAAGGTTAGGAGAACTACGTGTTCACAGCTGGATGGGGAATTTATCTCTTCAAGGTTATAAATTCAGACCTGTTTTATTTCTGAAAGCTTTACAGTCATTATTAGGGAAAACTTGCTCAGAAGCTTGACTGCCAAGGATCATAAAGGATCAGCTGCTTTCTTGGGGCCAGGGGTTGGGGTCCTGACACCAGTATTCACTGCATTAAGTAGAGCATATGTCTTTCTTGAAAGATTATTCCATCAATTCTGAGATAAAACCCTTCTAGACTTTCCAATCTGTGTTTTAATATTCAGATGTGTTGTTTTTTTCTTACATACATGCTGCTTAGCAGTGATTTGGATAAATCAGAATCAATGCAGATACACTGACTTTACAGGTCCGGTACATTTGGGGAAAGTATGGGAGAGGCTATGGACTTAACATTTACCCAGGTAAAAGGAAAAGATGGTTTCATCTTCTATTTCCCTTGCTTCCACGTACCTATCAGAAGGCACAAGGAATTCAGCAGCCCTGGCATAAGAGGGTATCTATGGTGTGCCAGAGAGAAGGTTCAAGCAGAATGTATTCCCCCATCCATCTAGTGCAACGGTTAAGACCTTCTAGTTTACAGTTTCCTGTGTGAATTCCTCCTGGAGCATACATCAATGTTACTTTGTCTTCAGGATTAATTCAATGTTACTACTAAACAACATTTACTCATCATCTTTGACGTCACATCCCAGGCATTTTAACAGCATCTCCTTTGGCATCTGGAACATATTTCCATTTAAACTGATTTACCTATAATTTCATATGCATGTTTATTTCCTTAATCCATTTCAGACCTCCCACGTAAGTATAAGTGTATATAGCAACTAGAGATATCATTAAAGCTTGGTTAATACTAGGATGAAATTTAAACAGAGATTTTATTTCTACTTTAATTGGTCAAATTAATTTGCAAAATTAGTTTTATAACTGAACATAGACTAGCTGGATTTGTTGTTTCCTAATAAATGCATGTTTTTATTTTTCTCAGAAGAATATTCTAACATGCGCCTTTTGTTAATGTTGCCTTTTTTCTTAATACGTATTTCCTACCCACATGTACTCTACCTCAAAGGCCTAGAAGTCTGAGAGACATGACTAGTGCCACGACTACTGAATAATGTTTCTTCAAATTTCCTTACCTGCTGTTCCCAGGATTTACAGGTAATGGCAATTTTTCCCTGGAGCAAAGCACTCTATGGAGAGGACAATTTTCTTGTAATACCAAACGGAATAGCACTTACACAAAATTACATATAGCCTTTATAAAGTATCTAAATTTAGTTCTTGTTTTCTCTGTTAAACATCACTCAACCTTTTTCAAACAAACTAGCAATACTTTGTTATGGAAGGCTTTGTTTGGAATTAAATCTGCAACAGAGTTGTCAGAGTTCCTGAGTCTGAAGTGTCTTCAAAGTACCCATGAAGACATAAAGATGATTTCTTTTCAAGACTTCTTTTTTAAAGTTTGACTTTTTGTAGACAACAGACAATAGTCATAAAAAAAAAAGCTCTCTGGTGCTCACTAACTTGGAGTGTATTGGCATTGTTTGCAAAGAGCATCAGTTGCTGCTTCTCTAGTTGTGAACAGACCAGTTTATGTATCAATTCTTACCGTGACAAAGCCTAAAGAGAAGTCTGATTTTTTTGGCGTGACAATAGAGGGCCATATGCTACGTGTACATGCTAAAACATGTAGTGCCTTTTGTGGTAATAAGCATCAAAGTATAAAAATCTGGGTGAAGGACACCAGTAGACTATTTAAAAGCTTTTTTTAGCCATTGCACTCCAATGAGTATTACAGAATTAAAGAATCACAGAATAAGCTGAGTTGGAAGGGACTCACAAGGATCATTGAGTCCAGCTCCTGTCCCTGCACAGCACCATCCCCAAGAGTCACATCATGTGCCCAAGAGCATTGTTCAAATGCTTCTTGAACTCTGTCAGGCTTGGAGCTGTGAACACAGCCTGTTCCAGTGCCCAACCACCCTCTGGATGAAGAATGTTTTTCTAATATCCAACCTAAACCTCCCCTGACACAGTTTCATTCTGTTCCCTCAGCTCCTGTCACTGGTTACCAGAGAGAAGAGATCAATGTCTGCCCCTTCCCCTCACAAGGAAGTTGCAGACTGCAATGAGGTCTCAGTCTTCTCCAGGCTGAACAGACCAAGTGACCTCAGCTGCTCCTCATTTGGCTTCCCCTCAAAACCCTTCATCATCTTCATTGCCCTCCTTTGGACACTCTCTAATTTTTTAATGTCTTTCTTATATTGTTGTGCCCAAAACTGCCCCCGGACTTGATGTGAGGCTGCCCCAGTGCAGAGCAGAGCGGGACAATCCCCTCCGCTTGCCTGGCTGTGATGCTGTGCCTGATGCTTCCGAGGACTGGGTTGGCCCTCTTGGCTGCCAGGGCACTGCTGACTCACATTCAACTTTTCATCAACCAGGACACCCAGGTCTCTTTCCCTAGCACTGCTTTCCAGCATCTCATTCCCCAGTATGTCTATAAATCCAGGGTTGCCCCATCCCAGGTGTGGAATCTGGCANCATCAACCAGGACACCCAGGTCTCTTTCCCTAGCACTGCTTTCCAGCATCTCATTCCCCAGTATGTCTATAAATCCAGGGTTGCCCCATCCCAGGTGTGGAATCTGGCATTTTCCCTTATTGAACTTCATATGGTTGGTGATTGTCCAGTCCTCAGATTTGTCAAGGTCTCTCTGCAGGGCCCTTCGCGGAAGTCAACAGCTCCTCCCAGTTTTGCATCATCTGCAAACTTGCTTAGTGTCCCTTCCAGTCCTGCATCCAAGTCATTCATGAAGATATTGAAGAGCACAGGGCCTAAGATGTAGCCCTGTAGAACCCCACTAGTGACAGGTCCCCAGTCTGATGTTACCCCATTCCCTGTAAACCTTTGTGTCTGACCTGTGAGCCAGTTGCTCACCCATTTGTGTGATGTGTTTATCCAGCTGTGTGCTGGATACTTTATCCAGAAGGAGTCTGTGAGAGACAGCATTGAAAGCTTTACTGATATTCAAAAAGATCAACTGGCTTCCCTTGATCATCCAGGTGGGTTACATTGTCACAAAAGGAAATCAGGTTTGACAAGCAGGACTTTTCTCTCATGAAGCTGTGCTGGCTGTGGCCAAGGACTGCATTGTTTTTCATGTGTTTTTCAATAGTCCCAGAATAATCTTCTCCATGACTTTACCAGGCCGAAGTGAGACTGACAGGCCTGTAATTTCTGAGGTCCTTCTTGCTCTTGAAAATTGCGACAATGTTAGCCAGCTTTCAGTAAGCTGTGGGACCTTTCCAGATTCCCAAGACCACTCAAAAATCATCAAGAGAGGTTTTGTGATGACATAAGCCAGCTCTTTGAGGGTTCTTGGATGAATCCCATGAGGCGCCATAGATTTGTAGGTATCCAGCTGGATCAGCAGATCCCGCACAATTTCAGGGTCAACCAGGAGTTGATCATTCTCACAGTCATGGTCCTATTAGCTATCATCACACACTTGCCAGATTTTCTTAATTCATTTAGTACTTGCTTTGTTAAAAATGTATGTGCTCAATAAAAGTTCATTGAAAACCAATAATACCTTACACTCAGTTTTAAGTTCAGTTTTGCCTAGCTTTATCATAACTGTACCTTCATAGAACTAAACAGCATGATTAATGAGAATATAAGAAATATAAGAGCCTAACATCGCTTTAACACTGTTTTAAATGAATTCTAATTCTATGTTTATGAATATTCTGAAAAAAAATATATTGACATGATGAATAAATTTAGTGTAGATTATTCACACATCAGTCATAATTCGATTCTATGCTTGATACAGTCAAAAGTTAATTTACTGGTGTTTATTCTGCCTGTTTATTCTGCTTTAGTTACATAATAAATAAATTAATTCATTATATAAATTAAATAGTTTGCTGATAGTATCAATGTGTTTTATTGCATTTTGCAGATTAAGTGTATATGCTATTCCACCAAAACTTTCACAATATCTATATGAAGTCTTGCATTAGACATTGAGAAATACAAATGAGCAGACATGCATGTACCTGTAAAATATCTAATCCTTTAGTATAACTTACCCAGTACAAGTCTGAAATTGCATTGTATTCATCATTTTTGTACACTTTCTGTATAATCCATTGATTAAAATTAGGATTTCACTTACTATAGAAATCACTACTCATTTCATCAGCTGTGAAACACACATGCTAGAAAGCTGGAGCTCTGAGGAATGAGGTGAGGAAATAACTGGAATATTCCTTCAGGAATATTTTTTTTGTCATTCCTTACAGTCAAAACATTTTTGAGAGTCCTAACTACTCTTCTATCTTTTTTCTAATTCTTTACTCATGTTTTCCTTCTCATACTGTAACGTTTAGTGTAAACTCCTAAAGGATAGATTTTAAAGACACTGGTAAGTCTTTGTGGTACTTTACAAGTCAAAAAGGGATTTGATAACAAGTATTTTATTTTTTCAACTTCTTTAGGTAAGTAAAGGACATTTTAACTAGTAGGCCATGTGATTATTGTTGAGGATAAAAACTGAAGGGCTTAATATCTCAGGTTGAATTACACTAGGTAAATGGGGTCTCTGAAATTCTCTACTTACAAAATTGTGCTTCTGACATTTCCCTTTCACCTCATGGAAGAGAGGACTGGTGCCTCTGAAGACATTTTCCAGGGTGTTCATTTGTATGCCTGGAACAGGAAACCTGAAGAAGCTGGATGAGTACTGTTCCAAGTCTGGAGTCAGTACAAACACCCTGTCACTTAAATGGTTTCCTGTGCTTTTCCTTATTCACTTAAATTTTTTAATCAAATGAAATCTCATTATTTCAGATAGATTAACTATGTTATTGTCCTCTAGTGGACTTATTTATTTGCAATTGCATAAATTAACCTGAAAAGATTTTTAAAAACATATACTCTAACAAAGAACAGTGAGTCTGAACAAGAAAATAACTTTGATTGGAAAATACCCCATGAATTGCTTTTCATAGTGTATGTGCTGGGGATTATGAAATGCAAATTATATTGAAAGACAGGAAACTTCTTGTATTATATCAAACAGTGAAAAAAGTCTGTTGCAATAAAGGTTCAAAAATCTACCTGTCACTGGCACCAAGGAGTCAAGCATGGCATGACTGCCTAAGGCCCAAACAATACATCAGGCATGTAGCGACAGGACAAGGGAAACGGCTTCAGACTGAAAAAGGGTTGGTTTAGATTAGATATTAGGAAAAAATGCTTTACTGTGAGATGATGAAGCACTGGAACATGTTGCCCAGACAAGCTGCAGATGCCCCGTCCCTAGAAGTGTTCAAGGCCAGGCTGGATGGGACTCTGAGCAACCTGGTATAATGAAAGTGTCCCTGTCCATGATGGGGGGGTTGGAACCAGATGATCTTTAAGGTCCCTTCTAACCCAAACCATTCTATGATTCCATGATTTCAGCTCTGAGTATCTGCATTAATCTATCTCAGTAACTCTCAGACATTATTCATATTTTATTGTAGCTTCAATGCTTGGTTAAATTTTTGAAACTAGTCAGCATGTCAAACTTGCACAGGTTCTGTTGGGGACAGAGAGCAAGCCTTAGAGAATGTTCTAGCAGAGAAAAAAGTAAAGGGTAAGCACTGAAAGGCAACGAGAAAATATTGTCAGAAGTATGTTGGAAAATTATCAGGCCATGCATAAAATATAAGAGTTTTTTAATTATATAGATTAAATGATATAGATTTCATTATAAAGATTAAAATTGGAAGGACTGGTCTAATAAAGATATCTAAGGTCAATAAAGATGTAGATGGATTTTAAAAAGAAGCCACTAGGGTAGGTACTTGCTGACTTCTAAAAGCATTGTTTAATGAACCTAACTTGCCATTGCAAATTGCACTGAGCATCAATCTAGATAGCATATCTAGACCCCTTCACATGTGTCTAAATGTGGCCTTTAGATATAAAATTAATTACAATTTAGATATTTTAAATTGGAACAAGAATCATTAAAACTCTCTTTGGAATAAAATATGTCTGAATTTTTTATGAAATACTGAGTATTAATGGGAGCAAAATATGGCTTCACAAATATAATAAATTTCCATGTTGCAGCATTTCTAATATTAATATAATTTGGTAATTTAATGTCTTTTAAATATCCGGTAGGAGTTGTTTTAATATTTGGAGTCCACCAATAATACTTATTTCACACAATAAGGAGATACATAAATATTTCTTAAACGATGCATAATTTTCCGAAACCATTTTTTAGCACATAGCAGGCTTGAAAATTTGACTGAGAGAGACTGATTACTGCAAATTCCATTGCTTATGCTTTGAAGTGAATGGGATTACTCTGGATTTCTACAAGGGCCCGGAGTACATTAACAGGCTTTAGCTACCCCTAAGCAGCCTCACCTGGATCTTCACCCAGCCACTCTTATGGGCATGGCGGTTTCATTGAAGCTCATGCCAGGACACACAGCCCTGCCCCGAGCTACAGTGAAGGTGTCCCCAAGCCCAGACCTGCCTCCTGCTGTCCTGGTCCGAGGGGTTCCTGCACAGGCCTGGAACATATGCTGTAGTAGCCTTGTATCCAGCCCTCTTTCCTGTCACTCCTGAAGGGATCCCTGGGATCACCCCAGGCTTCACCCATTATCTCGTCTTATATGGGAGTGCTGATGGATGCTGTTGCTCTCGTGGCCCTGCCTTCCTGCAGTAGGGCTGTTCTTGTGTCAGAGAGGGCACTGTCCTGCCTGTGCTCAGCTCTTGGCTCATACTCTTCAATGGACCAGTGAACCATCCTCTTCTGGATTATACCAGATCCCTTAATCAAGGGCTTTTGTTGCTCCCTGGAAAACAGGTACATAAAACAGTAATTTTTTCCTAACAAATTTATATCCAGTATCAGCAAATATGGCATAAATTTATATTTGCTTTAATTTTGTGAACCGCATTTAATGCTTCTGAGTTTTAAGGGCAGAGAGGACTTCTACACATCACTCATAAAGAATTAGGGATAAATTTTTCTACAATGTATTTCTTGCATCATTCTGAATATTTTTTAATCTGGTATTATTCTGCTCCTGTCATAAAGAAGCCTAATATATTCATAAAACCCAGCCTTCACTTCTAATCCCTTTTCAGAGCTTTAACTGCTACATTGTATCTGCATTTTAAAATTTGGCTTGCATAATTTACCAAGTATATTCTCTCAGCAACTGTTGATTTAGGCAAAAAATCACAGTCAAAATCACTGTGAAAGAAGAGAAAATCTAAACTTAGCCGAAAATCTAAAAGCTGAATTCTAAAATTAGACAAAGATAAATCATCCTTGGACTATCTGGTGCCTTACCTAGGAGTTTCACCTCTGAGGGTGGGGGAAGCATGCAACATTAACCTGGTGGTGAAAATATGAGCAGATACACTGTATCTTATACAGCCTCCGACAAGGATGCAAGGAAATCTGGCAAGCATGTGCTTTGCCTCTTCCATAATAAAAAATTGATCAATTTAAGTGCTTCACAGTACAGGTATCACCACACTAAGTCAGCATATACGTGGCTTCTAAGGGTGAACAAGATGAGATGTGTGTCAGCCATGCAACAATTCCATCCCTGTACTATTCCTGGGGTCAGATCAACTACAAGGAAACTCTATATGCAGCTGAAGAAAGCAAGCAGCCATTTGGTCATAACTGTGATCTATCCTTAGGCTAGATAAAAAATACCACTAATGTGGATTCCTCATATTAGAGGGGATCTCCCTGGTATTCTGACTGAGTTTGAATTGTGCTAGTCTTGTTAAGAATTCTATGAAAATTATAGGATTGACTCAGAATAAAATTGACAGGATTCAGATTTACAGCAATATTTGTGAATGAGAATCTAGGACTAGTTTTAGGATAAACAAATCTATAGGCAAATATGCAATAAACTGGGGGAACTCACATCTCTGGTTTGTAATTATATGACACATGCCCGTTTGAATTTCAGTGGAACCAGGATTTCATGATTTCTCCTGCAAGGACTCAAAAACTGTTTTCTGTGCTGCATAGTAATTTTGCCCATGCTGCTTTAACATATACCAGGCAATTTCCAGACGAAGGGTATTTTCTCCCAATTCAGTCAAGCAGTAATAAAGTCTCATAGTTCCACTCCTTGATCTCATCCTATTACTTCACTATTTCTTTGTTGCATTGTTCCAGTCATGATGTCCTCAGACAGTATAATTTTTCCTGCTTTCTCTTAGTGGCACTAATATCTCATCTTTACCACATCCAATCAATCTCTTGCCTACATCTGAAAGGGATATTCCCCCATTCAGTTTGACTCATCAATTTTTATCAGTCATTATCTTTTCCTTGTTTTTGTTGGTTTATTTGTTTTGATTTGCTTTTGGGTTTTTGTTGTTGTTTGGTTGGTTTTGTTTGGTTGGTTGGTTGGTTGGGGTTTTTATTATTTTTATTTTTCTGCTCTGCTCTTTCCTTATTATGGAGCAATACGAAAGTGGCCTTCAGATGGATGTAACAAACACAACCTACCCGTTTGTATAGGGAAGAGACTGCTTCTTCCATTCACCACAAAAAAAAATGAAAATGCCTCCCAAAGAATGGGAGAACAGGCAGAGGCAGTAACAGGAAATGGTGAAATATTGTGATGCCTGAAATGGTTGATACTCTTCAGTGGTGTATCATCTAAGCTCATGTTCTACCTCTCTGTTTCTTCTGTCTTATGATTTTTTCCCCACTTTAGCATTTTGCTTTCCTTCCTCTTTTCTCTACTAACAGATAATTTGAGCTAAACTATAGGCAACTGATCATGTTGTCTACAAGTAAAAGATGTAGCATAAAGAGTAGACTTTGCATTCCTAGAAGTAGTTCATGGATAAAACAATGTAGACTTCGTAGAGTTGGAAAAATTTAAATAATTTATAACCTACTATTAGTGAAACTCTTCCTGGAACATTCTATTATAGCCTGCAGGAGTCCCACATGCAATTAGATGAAGAGTAAAATTATCAGATGTACCTGAAAGTAGAGAAAGCCTAAGTTTCAAATTAGTCTACTGTACAACTAATTATATAATTCACTGGAGTCCATGGATAGCAAACAGCTGAAGCAAGCGAACAAACAAGCAAAATCCACAGCATTTAGTGTACTGACTACATCATTAAAGAACAAATTGTTCATTTATCTTCATCTTAGCTATTGGTGGCACAGGTATGACAGATGCAGAATAACCAGAGTTAGTTTAATTTCTTTTATCTTTTTATTATAAAAGTGACAGATAAAATTCATTTTCATCCATGTGGTGAAGTGGTATACATGATTTTAGGATAGGACTTGTGAGGAGGCTGGGAATGGAAACGAGACCCAAAGATTCTTACCCTTTGCATGCACTTGTCAGAGGGCTGTTCCCCGCTTGGAGAAGTATAAAATGGGAAATTGTAAATTCTTTGAGTAAAACAAATGAATATGGTAAAAAGAAAACAGAAACACGGGAAAAAATATTATCTTTCCTCTAGTTTCAAGGAAATTATAAATGAAAAACTTTTACTGGGGCACTACAGAAATACAATTTCTCAAGCTACTTCAGCTTAATTTTAGAGAATAACTCAAAGGAGAAGTGGTACTGAAGAATGATGCTAGTTGTCGCTGACCGCTAGACCG
>VZTJ01004521.1:21445-39141 GCA_013397795.1 Orthonyx spaldingii
ACCAAAGCCTCTCCAGCTTTTTTTTTTTTTTTTTTTTTAATGGATATTTTGCATTCCCAGGAGCCTCCAGCTGGGTTTTGAATGCCAACTTTGTCCCTGGGAGATGAAATCCTGGCCACGCCGAGACAAGCAGGCCTCAGTCAGAGCTGGGCTGGGCTCTCTTGGTGGCCCCACATCCAAAACCTGCCCCAAAAATTTTCCCAGTGCCACCCCCTGCTCCGAGCTGGGAGCTCCTGGAGCCACCTGGGCTTGGGCCAGGCTGGTTCTGCTGGCTCCGGGTTCATCCCTGAGGGATTTATTTTTTTTTTTTCCATGAAATTCCTTGCAAACATCCTCCAAAATCCTTTGCAACTCCTGGAAAAATCGCCTGGAGCCTCCCAACAGCTGAAGTGCCACAGGCAGGGGTGTTCAGCACCAGCTGAGCTCTGGACACGCCAATGGAATCATTCCCTGGGATTTCCGTTGCAAGATCCGAGGGCAGGAATCGCAGCCGTGCTCTGCCAGGAGGGGACGGAGGTTCCCAGTTGGAAAGAGAGGAAAGGTTATTCCCAGTGCCACCGAAAATCAGGGAGAAAATAAAATCCAGGAATGGTCCCATGGGAATTTGGAGGCCTGGGGAACGTCTGAGCCTGAACTGGGACTGGATTGGCCACTTGTGGTGGCTCAGCTCAAGGAGCTCCCGTTTTCCTGGCTGGGAATAATCAGGATAAAGGATGGGGAACTGAGCCCAGCCTTCCCCAGCTGCTCCTTCAGCCCCACACCTTGCTGGGAGGAGTTCAAGGTTTAATGATGAATTTTAATGGAAAACTTAATTTATTTCATGCTTTTGTTTAATCCTTCCCTTTCCAAGGATGTTGGGGGTTATATTTTTTTTGGATTTTGCTCTATGTGATCAGCTCAATTCTATTTAATTATTCCATTCAGTCCGAAATTCCCAATAAATGTGCATCCCAAAGGAGCTTGCCAGGCTAAAGAGTTTCTAAAAATTAATTAAATGCTGTAAATATTCCTAAATCTCCCTGCAGAAATCAGATCCTACTGAGATGGAGACAGAAATCAGGAAATAATTCAGAAATTCTGCCCCTTCTCATTACCCACTGTGGGGTTTTCCATTAGAGGCTACAAGGGATTGAAAATCGTCCCTATTAGTGATGGGATAATTGAATTATTTTAATCAGGGGATTATTTTTAATCTATTATTTTAAGGTTTTGAAAAGCAGTTAATCCCTAATCCCTGGATAATCAGAAGTCAGCAATTTGATCTCAGGGAATTACAGGAGGAGCCAGGAATAAAGAGTCTGTACATCATAGGATTTTTTAAAATTATTATTATTTTTATTATTAATAATAATAATTATTGTTGTTGTTGTTACTATTCATTACCATTCATTATTATAATGATCATGTTTTAATTTTATTTCTTATTTTTATTTCACTGTTTTATTGTTAGCATTTATTATTATTATTGATTTTCTTATTTATTTATTTGTTTGTTGGTCTGTTTATTTATTTATTTATTTATTTATTTGAAGTGTCCTTCTGCCACATCCCACAAAATCCTCTCCCCCATCCTCCCCGCACAGAAAAGTTCAGGAAAGAGGGAAAAACCCTTCACCCAAAGCAGAACAATACTGAAGGCAAACTGAATAAAATAAAAATAATTCTTCCTTTGCAAAAATCCCATCATTTTCCACACGTTTTAAAGCCCAGAAAATATTGCATAATTCCCAACCTCCAGAGGAGCTGGAATACTGGATCCCTTTATTCTCCCACTTTAATTTTAGATTATAATTAGAACCTTTTCTAGATCATTTCTAGATCTACGTAGAATTCCTAAAAAAATCCCTGAGCTGCTGTGACCCAGGCTGCAGGCAAACAAATCAAGGGAGAAGTGGAGATGAGGGGTTTGGGAGAGGTTTTTTGGGAGTGGGTTTTTGGGAGTGATTTTTAATTTTTGAGACAGAAAATTCTCCAATGTGGAATATTCTCCTTGAACATCAGTTTTGGAACAATTGCAGGGTTGGTGTCTCCGTGGGGAAAAAGGAAGAGTCCCTTGGGCTGCCCCTCTGCCAGCAGAGCCCAGGATGCAGCACAATCATTTGGAATTGTGGAGCAGGGATGGCCCAGCCGCTCCTCCCGGCTGCCTCCCGGAGCCCAGACGGGAACACTCATTTCACACCACAAACGGGGATTTTTCCCCCCTCCGAGGCTTTCTTTTGTCGGGATTCAATACAATAAACAAAGGGGACGAGCTGATTTCCCTGGCAAAGGCCCCAACTGCTGCACAAACCCTTCCCAGGCCTGGCACACGCAGGGATTTTGCACCATCGCCAGCCAGGCAGGGCCACCTCAGCCCTAAAAACCCAGGGAAATGGGAATCCAGCTCCTTCCCCTGGAAGAATTGCAGCGATCCATGGGCTGCTCCTGCTCCCCCTGCCCTGCTTTGCCTTTGGTGCCTGCACAGCAAAATGAATCATCCTGGTATCAAAGGGAACTTTTCCAAGCTGGGGATGGGACTTCAGGAAGGAAATCGTTGCCTGGGATAGAATTCCTGGTAAAGCTGGGGCTGCCCCATCCCTGGAAGTTTCCAAGGCCAGGTTGGAGCAATCTCAGATCATGGAATGTGTCCCTGCCCATGGAATGAGGTGATTTTCAAGGTCCCTTCCCATCCAAACCATTCCATGATTCTGTAATTTCACATAACTTCAGCTTTTACTTTGCTTCTCCCAACGACTCCGGACACTCCTCCAGGCTTCTCCTGCCTTTTTTAATTGTCCCACTTGGAAAGAAATTCTTCCAGCTGAAAGTCATGGATTTAAACCCCATTCCTGGCTTGTGGCAAAGCCTTTCCCAACAGAGCACACCTCAATTGGTCCTTAATTAATTGGGATAAAGGATCAGAGGAGCCAAGCCCAGCTCCATCTCTCCTTGTGTCCTACTGGCTTTTCCTACAGGTGCCCTGTTGGCCCTTGGGCTGCAAGAGGCCTCTAATTAATTACAAATAAATCCATGTTTCATTAATTGGATACGTTTATTCTTCAACTCCAGCTGCAGGTGGAGCATCGTGGAACCATGGAATTGTTAAGGTTGGAAAAGACCTCCAAGGTCATCGAGGTCCCCTTGTTTCAAAGCACCACAAAGCGGACAAGAACTTCATTTTTATTTCTTTTTCAGAGCTGGTTTTTGTGGAACTGGAAAGGTCCTGGATTTGTCAAGGAATTGCTGCATGAGTGTTTGACAGGAGCAGGGATTTGCAGGCCACCCCAAAATTCGAAATCCAGAAGCTGCCGGTGTTCCCTGGAGTCCCCATCCCACCAGTCCCACCAGGGGAGATCACTCGAGGAACAACCAACAAAATCCAGGGAAAATCCAAACCCTCCTGGGTCACCCCTCAGGCAAATCTCTCTCCCCAGAACAAGCCAAGATTCATTCCTGGCCAGAATTCCTGCTCTAAGTCCAGGCAAGGCTTGATGAAGTGATTTTTCCTGACATCACGATGCGAGTCACTGTCAGAGGAAGGGCTTGAGCAGGGGCAGCTTTCCTGGGAATGCTCCAGCCCTTCCCGAGCCAAGCTCCTGCACACGCCGGGGCCGGTACCTGCAGGCAGCTCCCCCTTGGAAAAACATCCAATTTTCCAAAGGTAAGGGAGTCTTGGGTTACTAGGAACACAAATCATTATGAGTAAAACTGCATTCCCATTTTATTGTATTTGTTTTATTTATAATTTTATGACTTATTCCACATTTTCCATATTTTCCATGTGTTTCACGTCACGCTTGTCCCGTTCAGGCCTTGACATGGAAACTTGGGCTCCTCTCCATGTGTTGAGGGCTCTCTAAACAGCCTTGTTTCGTTGTTTGCTTGGCTTGTCCCATCCCTGGAGCCTGTGCCTGGAAAAGCCGGAGCGTTCTCCCACCTGGGAACAGGGCAGGGCCAGAAGGGAGCAAAAGCAACTGGGAATGGGATAAATTGTTGAAAATAAAACCCATCCAGCTGGAGCTGTGACAAAGACCAGTTGGAGCCTCCCCTGGTTTGGGCTGTGGGTTTGCTCAGGGGTTTAAGTTGTCAAAACCAGGGATTTTTTCCTGCTCAAGGTGTGGCACGTGCACACCCAAATTTCCCACCAAATCCAAGCCGCAGGCCAGGAATGACAGGGAAACTCCTCCCAGTTCTTTCCCTGCTGGAAGGTGCTGTCCTGGGTCTGCAGGCACAGTTACCTCCCCGTTTTCCCCTCTCCTGGAAGCACAGACATTTTCCTTCTCTCTCAAATCTGGAGCCAATCAGGATTGTTCAGCGACTCCGCTTTTAGCTGCTCTTCCAAGGCTTTGTGCCAACAGGAACATTGGGTCAGTGTGCAAAAAAACCCTGGAAAATCTGCTGCAGCATCTCGGATGCTCCTGACAGGAGCTGCTGGCACAGGGCTGGCAGTTGGCGTCGGGCTCGGAGCGTTTCACACCAGCTCAGCTCCCCCTCGCCAGTCTTGCACCCTCCCTGACCCCCTGCTCATTCTCATTCACTGCAATCCCACCAGAAAAGTCCCAAATGAACCAATACCATCTCCCTGATGGCAAAAGGATGCTCAGTTCCTGCGAAAAAAAAAGCAGAATTCAACAAGTTCACTGTAAATTGTATAAAGGAATCTTTTCATCTCAGAATCTCCACCAGTTCAGGGTTTGCAGGCACGGCAGGGGGTGAGGAGGTTGGATTAAAACACCTGGTGAGGTAATTAAATTCACTACAAAGTAATTAAATTCACTAAAAATGAAATATTTACCTGAATCATCTCTCTGATAGCAAAATGATGCTAAATTTGTTTTAAAAAAAAAAAAAAAAGCAACAAGTTCACTGTAAATTGTATAAAGTGATTTTTTTAATTTCACAATCTCCACCAGTTCAGGGTTTGCAGGCAAGGGAGGGGGCGAGGAGCTGGGATTAAACCATCTGGCCAGGTAATTAAATTCCCTCCGGAATCTGCACCCCAAAGTGCCCCCCCATAATTGAGGGCCCCGTTGTGCTGTGTCACCTCCACTCGCGGCCCCCAGCACCCGCTGCTGCCCCCACACCTGACCCAGCACAGCCCCCAGCAAAGCTGCAATTAGAGGGTGACTCTTAATCATTAGGGGGTGACTCTTAATCACGAGGTCTCGCCTCACAGAGCGGGGAAACGTCTCTGCAGCTCACACGCGCCAATTAAAGATAATTTCAAATGGGAGTAATTGCACGGGGGCTCTGGAAACCCCGGCAGAGGTCTCGGCCCGCACGGCTGACGGGTGTGGCGGGGTGTTTTGACAAGTTTGGAGCAGATTTCCATGGAATACCAAGGAGCTGCTCTATTTTCTTTGGAGTCCTTGGTCAGGAAATGGAGATTGTGAAAGGTCAGGCCTGGGAGAGTAGGGCAGGGAGGGAGGTGTTGTTCAAGTCCTGATCCGTGGGGATTTATTTCCAGTATAAATCCTTCAGTCCCTTGATTCGGGCTTTCTGTGTGATCCCTGAGCAGGGGAAAGGGAAAGAATGATCCATAGGGAAGGGTTTTTGGTGAGTTGCTTTCACTCCTGTAAGACAAGACCCCCAAAATGCCCCTCTGATCTCTGGAATCATCTGGAAACCTGGGGAGCTTAGATTGAGGGACCTGGAAAACTCCAAAAGCTTGGTTGGAACTCCATCCCACCCCGAGCTTTGTACTAAAACTTTTAATTTACAACACCAGACTTGAAACCGCGACGATTCCGAGGCTTCTGCGGGGTCAGCGATGTGTGAACGTCACCCGGAGCGCAGCCGGAGCCTCTCGGGGGCTCAGCAGGCCCCGGGAGGGTTTTGTGGCAGGAGAACAGACTGGGATGAGCTCGGATGGTGCCACATGGGCCCATAATGAGCCATCTGGGAGCGCCGTGCCGCGCGCGACCTTCCCTCCCCTCCTCTTCCCTCGCTCCGTTCCTTCTCCGTCGTTTTCCTTCCGCGGCCTCCCCGCCCTGCCCCACATTTGACAAGGCTACAGACTCCGGCGGGGCACAGAGCTGGGTGAAAAACGCTCAGGGAGAGCAAATCCATCCCCAGCAGAGGGAAAAGAGGCCTGTGGGAGCAGGATGATCCCTAAAAAGGCAAAGATCCCATCTCCCGATTGTCTCCATCACCCCCAGGCACGTGTGGCCTATCCAGGCCCCTCTCTCAACTCAGGGAACTTTCACCCCTAAATCACTAGGGACTGGGTTTCAAAAGATGTTTTTGTTGTCACAAGATGGCAAGACATAACTGGAAACATTTGAAAATTGCACTTTTAGTTCCTTTTCTAATTTTTAATTCCATTCAAAACAAGAGCTGACACTTCTGTGTTGTAGCTGTATTCATGTGCTGCTACATAATAAAATTAAATGTATTTATGAGCAGTTGTAGCATCAGGGAGTCTGAAAGCTTTACCTTTTTTGTAGGGCAAAATACAAAAGGGAAATAAAAGCTGGGTCAGACTTGCCCTCAAGTGTTGTCTTCGTGTCTGCAGTGCTTCAGAAATGTTGTTACCACCACAGCAGCTCACCCCAAAAACAACATTGAGGGGCTTCAGAAAAAACAGAAAATGAAATTAAGTATTAAAAAAAAGAGAGAAATTAAACATCTCTGAGGGAAATCCATAGAAATGCAAAAAGAAAGTGCACGAGCACAAGAGAAGCTGGATCAAACTTCAAATCAGTTTTTTTCCTCTTTAAAATGAAATTATTGCAAAAAATTATACTTGTGAGACCCTGGTCTTTGTATTTATTGCAAAGTGATGCTTTTAATGAGGGAATCCAAGAGAAATTCCCTTTCAAATATAAAAAGAGAAGCAGTTTTAATTTATCCCAACTCAAATATCACTGAAGAGATGGCCAGGTGAGGCGGATGAGCCGGAATGACAGGAACTGGTTTGGGGGTGCTTTTTGCAACCAAAATTGTTTGGTTTTGGATTTTTTTTTTTTTTTTTGAGATGAACAGCCCTGAATGTGCCCAGACACAACAGGATCCTTTTAGGGCACCCCAGGCAGCGGGACCAGGGCTGTGCCCGTGCAGATGCCACAGATGCCACCACAGGGCACTGAGAGGAGCCAAAACCATTCCCAGGGCCATTCCTGGTGCCTCTCCAGGCTGCCAGAGGAGGTTTCTGTTCACATCACGTGGTGTCTCCAGCTGTATCTGTCAGCACAGCCCCTCTGGAGACCTTGCCATGCTGGGGGACAGGGCAGGGGGGAAGAAGAAAAGCCATAAAAAAAGAGCAAATAATAAATCTCCATAAATATCCATAAAACTCCATAAATATCCATAAAACTCCATCATCTTCACTCTCAAATCCAGGCTCCTCCAGCCTTGTCCATGTGAAACCTCCACAGAGCCCTTGGGGGGCAGCTTTTTAAGTGTTTTTAACACATAGGAAAAGAACACACGAGAGAAACTTGGCATGGAGTTTGTCCCAAGCAGCCAAGTTGGGCATGGAAAAAAAAAGTCGACAATAAAAGGTTATTTCTCGCCAAGTTTTAATAAGTATTCAATATCTACCTTTTTTCCCTGCTCTTTGCCTAGTTATTGGCCAACTTCATGGAAAACACTGAAGTGGATTTATTATAATTGGGGATTTTTCTCTCTTTTTTTTTTTGGACCAAGCAGAAGTTCTTCTGAGCAATAACTGAATTATGGCAAAAGAGGAGCACAGACAGGGGGTTGAAGGATGCAGCATCCAAAAAAATGCTCTTTTCCACCCCATTCTTTAAACTAAAGTGGGTTCCTGAGCTCCAGTGATCTAATCCTGCTGCTATTTATGATTTCTGAAATTATTTATTATAAAGTCTGTCATGAAGTGGAAAATTCCCGGTGCCGATCTCATTTCCAAGCGGGAATTTAGCGCCGGGCGCTGAGAGCGGGTTGGGATAACAAACCTGCCATGGCGAGGAGGGCGATTTTCATGGAATGAGCATTTCCATCCCACTCCTGCATCACAAAAAGACATTTCACAAGCGGTTCCCAGGGCGCTTTTCCGGCCTGGTGGTTGGGTGGCAGCTCCGCTCCAGGATGGCTCCGCTCTGCCCCAACCTGTTCCCACAGGCTCCTTCCTTGCCCCCGGGAATTCCAGCTGGATGGGCTGATCAGGAACAAGCTCCTGGCTGACGTAGGTTGGGTATTTAACATTCTGCTCTGCCTCATCCCTACCTGCACTTTGGGCTTTATTTGCTTTTTCTCTGGAAAGGCAGAGTTTTAAAAATCAATTTAAATGAAATATAGGAATTTTTTTCCGCCTCTGAGACCTTAAGTGAAGGTGTCTTCCTCATCTTCTGAAGGCTGTGGGTGTTTTGTCTGAATCTTCTTGGATATCTGACCTGGAAATGGGCAATTCCAGCTTGGATCAACCCAAAATTCTGCGTGACCTGGAGCAGATCCTGCAGAGAAAGTTGCAGCCTCTGAAAGATCCAAATAATTCTGGGATGTTTTGGTGCAAGGACAGAGATTCTGGATGGAAGTTTTGAAAAGCTGAGCACCTACGTGAGACAGAAAAGGAGTTGGGAATGTAAAAAAAGGGATGAAAACCAGATCTGAAGATGAAAAGCAAAAAGGAACCACAAGCCTGGGATTGACAAGAAGTTTATGAGCTGCAGGTTTGGGCCAAGTTCAAACAAGACGAGTTTCCTCTCTGCCTCTTGTCAATTAAAGAGGCAATTCCTTTTCAGATGGAGCAGATATTCCATTTTCCCACATTCTCTTGGAAAAGTCCTTCCAAATTGATTTTTTTTTTTAAACAAGTGAAAATTTTGCCAGATATTCCTTTTTCCCATATTCTCTTGGAAATGTCCTTCCAGATTGAATTTTTTTTTTTTTAAACAAGTGAAAATTTTTCCAGATGCTTTGACCTCTTTACGGTTTTCTTTTGTCATTCCACCAAATGAGAACCTAAAGAAGACGAACCTTAAAAAAGGATCCATTCCTATTTATGCTGCTGGAAGCTGCAGCAATGGAAAAAGCAAAATTTACTGTTTGGAGAGACTGATTTTTTATGGAACCAAAAATATTCCTGGCCAAAGAATTGTGCAAAGGGTGCCTTCCCTCCAGGAGTATTTCATGGCAGAGTCACCTCCAAGCCCATGGTGGTTGGAGAGAGGAGGTGGGGATGGGATGGGGACGGGGATAGGACGGGACGGGATGGGACGGGACGGGACGGGACGGGACGGGACGGGATGGGATGGGATGGGATGGGATGGGATGGGATGGGATGGGATAGCAATGCCCAGTCGGCTGTCAGGACTGTTCCTTGTGAATCCACAGCCTGCCAGGAGTCTCCATCCATGGATTTGGCTCCTCATGGATGGAACAGCTCCTGCTACCGAGGGGTTCACAGCCCAACAAGCCTTGGCAAGCCCAACATGTGCAAGGCGGGTGTGGCCATCCCTAATTCCAGCCCTTGGGAAGGACTTCCATGACCTCACATCTCAAGCCCATGGGAAGTCCATTCCATGCTGTTCAGATGGATTTGGGAGCTGGCACAGCTGGTTCTGAGCCCCAGGAAAATAAACCCGGTGAGTAACGCCCGAGTCACGCTGGAGGAGGCGTGTGGGGACTTGAGCTGGGACAAATCCCTGGTGATGCCACCAGAGCCTCAAGGAGTTGTCTCTGGTGGTGCTGACGATGCTGCACTCCATGAGTTCATCAGGAGAAACACCTACGAGTGAGGCCATGGGAACATCACCTGAAATCCAGTTATCCCTGGGGCTTCGTCATCCTCAACTCCCAAAGAAACAGTCCCAGAGTTGCCACAGTGCCCTCAGCACTCACCACTGAACAGGCTGCAAAAAGTGGCTGTAAAACTGCCCCAAACCAGTATAAACCACTATAAACCACTATAAACCACTATAGACCACTATAAACCAGTATAAACCAGTACACTGTGGCCTCTTACCTGGTTGTTCTATGTCACATTAAGGTTTTAACTGATTTGCATCAGAGGGAGTGGTTTAAGTGAAGTTGCTAAAAATATTTGATGGTTGTACCCGATGGTCTTAAAGGTCTTCTCCAACCTTAACAATTCCATGATCCACAGCGGTCCAAGAGCCCTGGATGGATCTCTTTGAAGAGAGACTCATCCCTTGGGCTGAGGGGACTCCCAAGTCTCATCCAAGTGTGAGACCCTCAAAGCTCAGTGGGACATTCTCACCTGGACAAAGAGTCTGGAGTTTTACAGCTTTTCTGAGTCATTGTCACCATCTCAAGCTACATTAGAAGGAAATTTCTCCAGGGCTCTGTCACTCCTGTTTGGAAGTCCTTGGTGACAGTGCCATTTTTATGGACCTCGGGCTGGGTTAGATCTGGAGAAAGTTCACCAACTTTAGAATTTATAAATTGGTCAACAGAACTGGAAAATGAAGGTCTGAGCACCCCCTGGACCTGCTCAGAAGTTACTCCAAGGCTTTGTGCTCAGCCTTTGCCAGTGATAAATCAAAAAGGACGGACTCGGCTGAGGATGTAATTAAACATTGACATTCCATAGGAATTACCAAATGATGGGTGACTAAATCCTGTTCCTGATCTGGACCTAAACCTGGAGCAGGATACAACAGATTGAGAGATACGCACACCTTTGCCAATGAGTTGCACAATCCCACGCTCCTACAGCTTCCAAGAACATCCCCAGCTCTGGCTGCTGCTCCCGTGGACCGATGGCATCACCAGGAGGTGCTCATTTGTTCCAGACGGTGAAAGTGGCACAGGCTGGAAGTTTCCCATGAGGAATGAGGCTGATCCATGCGTCATCCCAAAGTCCTCCCCCACATGTGGCACAGCAGACGTGGCACTATATTTAGTTCTTGCACTTGAACCTGGGAGCAGGCACCACAGCTTTCCCTAAAAATGAGGTGTTCCTTAGCCAGGATCACTTTCTCCCAGCTTTTCCTCGTGGATTGAAGCTTCCACCTTCTTCACCCCAGAGATGAGCTTGGATTTGGTGTGAGGAAAGCAAAGTGAGAAGGGAAGTTCCCTTTTCTTTCCCCTCGATGGGTCCCACCACAGGGATTTACAACCTTTCCTGTCAGGAATTTGATGCCAATGTGATCTCCTGCAAGACAGAAGCGCCAGGGAGGCAGAAGGAGAAAAGGAAGGAAGGTGATGGTCAAGCCTCTCTCACCTTCTGATGAGGATAAACCAAATTTATCCCAAACCTACGGACAAAAGGCAGTGCTTTAACCATGCTCAGAAAGGCTGGCTGAGATCCTGAGAGCAACTTGAGAGCTGGCCAGGCCAAACAGAGCATTTTGTTGTTGTTTTTTAAAATATTCATTAAGACATGGGCAAAGCTCCCTCTTTACCTCAGGCCAAAGGGTTCTCCTGGAATTCCCAACATTGAAAAGGAGATGGGAGGGGAAAAGAAACCTCAGGAAACAAAACTGATTTGGTCCTGCTGATTAAAGCCAGTTTGTGTTCCTTGGGAAAATCTGGGTTTGCTCAAGGTTTGCTCAGCTCTGGGCTCTTCCATTAACATAAGGTTTGGTTTAATGACTCTGGAGTTTATGAATCCATTAATTCTGTTCCTGAAGGTTTCATAATAACAATGCCTGGGTTTTTCACGCAGCATTTCCCATCCACGTGTCTGGAAATGCACTGCAAATGGGCAATTAAGGGTCAGCCCCATGCTGGAGATGGGGAAACTCCAGCAGAATCCAAGGAAGACAATTCCTAAAAAACAATGCCAAAATCAGGCCTTTAATTTGGGCTTCAAAAAATTGGGGTGAGAGCCTGAAAAAACTTGCAGGGGCAATTCAACAGGGGACAAATGGAGAGGGTTTTGTGGTGTGAAAGAGGAAGGATTGACATGGGAATGATCAGTGTGGGAATGACCAGTGCGGGAATGATCAGGCTCTGGGTGCTCACCCTTGCTCTGCCACTTTCTCACCTGGAGTTCACTGGCCCAGGGAAATTCTTGCCTTTTTGATACTCTCTCAACTCACTTTATCTACTTGAATAAATACTAAATCTATTAAATCATTTCAGTGGAATTAGAAATAAGTCCACACATTTTGAGATAGGAGGTTTTAAGAGGGTGAGTTTTTAATCCAAAATATTTGTGTGAAAAATCAGCAGGGGTTTTTTTCCTGTTTCTTTGAGGGAATGGAAGCTAAAGGCAGAAAACATGTGATTTTAAAAACAAAAGAATGGAATTAATGGAGGAAAATTTCTCCCTGTTTTCTTTGTGGGATGGGAATTAAGAGTCCTTATTTGATCAAGCAAAGTAACAGGGGAAGTATCAACCAAACTGGGGGCATTTCCACCTGGTATTTTTAGAATGTGAAATCCTAAAATGGACCCTAAAGAAGATTTTGATTCCCTCAGAACTTCCCTCCTACCTGCTGTCAGCGTTGCTGCAGGGAGTGTTATCCATTGGCAAGGGTTGAAATCCCATCATTTGAAATCAGTTGGAATTTCGCACAGGGAGGGGAAGAGTGGGAAGAGGATTCCCATCTGCTGAGAGCTGGACAAACACTTCACCACCAAGAACTTCCAGCACTTCAGGTGGCTCTTGGATGCTCTCATTCTTGGAAGTTTCTCCTTCCTAAACAAACAGAGCCAATTAATTCAGGGCAGAGCTCAGGACCATATTTGCCCAAAAATCACCTCCCAGCACCATCAACAACATTTTGCTCCACACATTCCTTCATCTATGAATTCACCTGGGAGGATGAGTCTAAATTTCCAGCCTTCCTCTTCCATGGCCATCCATCAGGTTTTCCATAGGTTTATTTTTTGTGGTCCAAGCTGTTTTGTTGCCCTTCCAGCTGCTGCCTCCCCTCCTCATGCCAGGGCTCTGGAATCCTCCTGCCCTTGGGTAGCAGCCTCTGTTCCACCTGGAGAAAGAGTGATCCTGCACCTAATCTCAGTTTAATTCCATTAAAACCAGCTCCTGCTCTCTGAAGCTGCCAGCAGAGTTCATGAGAGGAGAAGAGCAAAGAAAAACGCACAAGAGAAACACAAAAAAGAAAAGATATTGAGAGGGAAAGAGATGCTGAATGGCAAGAAGGGAGTTAATGAGAGCCAGAAACACCAGTTGGAGAAATGTTGATTTTATTTAGCATTAATTGCAGGAAAGAGCCTATAAAGTGTGGTAAAAAATTATTAAGTACCACTCTGCAATGCCAGCTTTGTGCCAGCCATTCCCACGAAACAGGTGTATTATTCCTAGTTCCCAAGGTATAAATAAATAATTGCTTTTCCACATCTTTTTTTTTATGATGGCATTTCATTATTTTTTATTGCCATATTGTTATGGCTCCAGTTCCAATTGCAGAGCGGATTTGGGATCGGCTGGGGCGGGAACACGTGTGCCTGTGCACGTAGGGACGTGGCCATGGGCTGGCAGGGACAGCGGGGACGTGGCTCAGGTGGCAGCTGTACCCAACAGGTCGTTCCCGTCACCTTTCCTGGGATGGGATATTTTGGGAGATATCGCCAGTATCATCTCAGCCCGGTTATTTGGATGTCAGGCACGCAGAGCTGCAGTTTCTTTGACTTCTGTTTGCATGTTTTGGGAGCAGAAAATGAAAATAAACCCTGGGTTCCACCCCGATTTTCATTTCCCCCTCAAGATCTGCCCAGGGTTGTTCCACCAAGGCTCCGACGTTGAGTCACAACCAAGGACAGATCCCATTTTTGCTGGGCAACGTTTACATCAGCATTTTTGGGTTGTTTTACTCAGCCTCTAACCCCTCCCAAGGAGACTCAGCAGGGAGATAAGCCCTGGATGATTTCCCTCTCAAAGCCTTGCTCCAGACGAGGCCACCAAAGACGCCGAGGGAAGCAACGATTCCCTGGAAACGCCTCCGTCCAAGCTGTGACCTGGAACCGTGGGCTCTGCAAATACCCATAAATCTCCAGCTCACATCCAAATCTCGGCAAGGTTCAGTGCAAACAGCAAAACTGCCAGGGAATCCAAGCTGAGCTTTAATCCAGCCCCGCGCTGATTTATGGCCTCAGGTGGAAGCCGTGGAACACAACGGCTCCGGCCCCAAACCCAGGCATGGGTGGGTGGGTGGTGGCCCCAGCCCAGGGGTGACTTTGTGGGGCTGAAGACCTGGGACAGCCAGGACACGGCCCAAAACCACCCCAGCAACCTCTGCAAGCCTTGGTCACCTACCAAAATATTATCACAGACCACAGGGCACACAATTCTTTATTCCTACCTAAAAAAAAGAAGAGGAAAGAGGGAATGTTTTGATCCCAAAAATCCAATTTTTCTATTTACTGCTGGCAAAGCTCCCTCCAGCCACAAGCAGGGATCATCATCCCTACAGAGCATTAATGAGGCCGTTCTCTCTCCTTTTCCTGACCCTCATTATCAACATATACACCAGCTTGCAAAAATAGAAGTAAAATTACAATAATTAGCAGAAGATCCCAGGTGACGTGGCCAGGACGACTTCTGACAGGCCAAGGTGCCACTGCTGCACATCCCTGGGAACACCCAGATAACCATTCTCATTCAGGCCTGGAATTCTGAGTTTCTTTAATGAGTTTAGCTGGGAAATTAATGGGTGAGGGAGGAGATTTCTGCACCGCTAGGCAGCCACAAAGAGCGGCCCTGCTCCGCGCTGACGCGGGCACACAGCTGGAACATCTGCACCCCATCCCCGGGCCAAGTTCCTCTTTTTTCCAATACTTTCCACACCCCCTCCACGTGCACGTAAATCTCCAAAGGGAAACACAGCACCAGGAGTTGTGAGCAGAAAGGTGATCCCGGGCACCCCGTTATGGCAACACCTGCGACACGCGGCGGCTTTTCCAGCCCGGATCCCCTCGTGGTCCTGGCTCCCACTGGATCTGCCAGCAGCCCTGAGCTAATAAACCACAAGGCAGACTGTTCACAATGCCCTGGAGGGGTTTGGGTCATGAGGGATTGAGGAATGGGCACTTGGATGGAGGTTTTGGGGGACGGAGAAGGCGACGCTGGGTGTGCAGTGGCTTTTCCAGCCCAAACTCCCACTGGAGTTTGGTTATGGTTCAGCCTCCCACTGGATTTGCCAGCAGCCCTGAGCTAATAAACCACAAGGCAGACTGTTCACAATGCCCTGGAGGGGTTTGGGTCATGAGGGATTGAGGAATGGGCACTTGGATGGAGATTTTGGGGGATGGAGGTTTTGGGGGATTGGAGAAGGTGATGCTGGGTGTGCAACAGCCCCGGTGGCTCAGAGCAGCCAGGGCTGGTGGGAAGAGCAGAGGCTGTGTCAGGACAGGGATTCTGAGAGGAAATGGGGTGCCAGGGATCAGATAAACTGAATTTCTCCTTTCTTGTTGAAGCAGAATCACGAGCTCTGATTTCAAGTGTTTGTGTCATGGTGTTCTCCCACTTTATGCTGAAGGGGAGAGACCACTCAAAGCTCAGAAAACAAATCATAAAATCATTTCAGTTGGAAAAGCCTTTAAGACCATGGAGTCCAACATTCCCTCAGCACTGCCAAGGCCACCATTGACCCATGTCCCCAAGTGCCACATCTACACATCAAAATCCCTCCCCAGATGGGGACTCCACCATGCCCAGGGCAGCCCCTTCCAATGCTTGAATCCTGCCCCTGGCACTGGGTGCTAAAGCCAATATTCCAGGATTTTCCACAGATTCTGAGTATATCACCAGGTAAGGATCTAGACAGATAAAGCCTAAAGCTGCAAAAGATTTTCCTGCTTTTCCTCCATCCCTGCTGGGTGCTGTTCCTGCCTTCAGGCAGAGATGCTTAGAAAAACATCTCCGGTGCTGGATGGGTTTAATTCATAGCAGAAGTGAGAAATTCATCACTTTATACCACAAAAAGTTCTTCAGGCAGACAGAACCTAAGGCAGCCTCCTGATTTTTCATGGATTTCTCATCCCTGAGACAGCAAGTGTTACATGGACACAAAAAAGCTGCTTGTCCCCAGATCCTGTTAAAGCCTGACATGTCCATCCTAATCCAATCAAGCTTTGTCACAAAGACAATCCAGAGGGTTCATTCCTCCCTCTCTGCCAGAGCAAACACAGAGAGATTCCCAGCTCTCCTCAGAGGAAAAACCAACCCCGCACTGAAAGGGTTTCTGCAGGACCCACCTTGTAAAAGAAATGAGATTAGTAACGAGATTTTTACCTCCTTTTTTTTTCTTTTTTTTTTTTAAATTCCAAGTGAAAGCAAGAGTGTGACGAGGACCCGGGAGCGTGTGTGCCATGGAATATTCCTGCAGCACTCGGGGCTGTGGTTTATTTTACTGGTGGTGACTAGTTCAAGCCACATTTAGTCAATAAATACGAGATATGAGGTCACCCCGCCATCGAGCTGTTACCCTGTCTGCATCCCCCACAGCTGGGCAGTAACCTTTTAACTGGCGTCTGCCTCGGTGGGGAGTCCCCGTAAAAACAGGGCCAGCATCCATTGGTCGTGGTGGGGGATCACGGCATGGGAGCACCACGGAGCTGGATGGGAGAGGGGAGAGCTCAGGGCTTTGCTCTGCCCTTCCTTCCCTGCTTTCCAGGCACCCGAAGCACAGAGTCCGAGCTGCCCCACGGACACAGGGAATGAAGCAGCATATCCCACATCCCGTCCTTTTACAGGGAGTTTCCCCATTTTTCACGCAGAAATGGGCCAAAAGACAAATTTCCTCCTGTTTCCGACCTTCTAGAACAAACCCATCAGAGTCAAACATTTCCAAGGGCTTAGTTGTTCTTTCTTTACATAAATTAAACTTAATTGAAAAGTTAATTCTCCTTTTTTCCAAGCAGCTTTTCCTCACCAGCTCTGCTTTGGGCTGAGGAAGACACCTCCCTGTTTTCTGAGCTGGCCACCAAGTGTTGTTAAACAGGAGCATCCCTGATTCCAACATCAAACCTTCACCCCAGTGTGCATTGCAATAAGAGCAAATTTTCCATGAACGTCCCAGGTAAAACTGGGAATAGACAGGGCACAATGGTCCCAATAAAACTGGGAATACCCAGGGCATCCTCAGCTCTGCCCCTTGCCTGGATTTGAAAGATCCAAGGGATCTCCAGGAGTTGTTCCTGTGCCCATCCTGGTGCCATCCATCCCTGTTACTGTCCCTCTGAGGCCCCCAAAGCTGGTGCTGAGTGTGGGAGGGGAACTGGGCCCAGTCCAGGTGTCCAGGGACCCACCAGGAACAGAACGTGGGAGTGGAGATGGTGGGGAGAGTCAGGGAACAGAAAGTCAAAGCAAAAGGGAGAGGCCAGGGCAGGGAACCAGCCGAGAACCAGGCTCTGCTGCTTTACACCAGCTCTGCCCAATGTGCTGGGACCTCAGCTGGCCTCATCCTTCCCTGCAAACCCCGGGAAGGTGCCCAGCAGCCCCTTCCAGGCATTGCAGAGAGTGTCCGAGGGCAGAGCCAGGAAAGAGGAGCCCGGAGCTGCTGCCAGGGCCGGGCGGGGGCTGGGGCAGTGCCCGGCTCCTGCCTGGACAGCCGGAGATCCCAGCCCGGCTCTCCCTCCCCAGTGCCAGGACACCAGGCTGGCTCCTCCCAGCTCCACCGGAGCCTCCAAAGTCAGAACCTGTCCTGGAGCCTCTCCTGGAAGCTCTCTCAGCTGTATTTTATGAGGCTATAAAACCACGAGGTCACAGATCAGACCAGCAGAGGCTGGAATTGGCCTCTGCCACCCCCATCCCGTCCCCATCCCATCCCATCCCATCCCATCCCATCCCATCCCATCCCATCCCATCCCATCCCATCCCATCC
>VZTJ01004521.1:40050-65035 GCA_013397795.1 Orthonyx spaldingii
CACCTCCATCCCAGCTCCCTCCATCCCCAGAACCCCCCTGAGGACCAGGCCCCTTCAGATGGATGGAAAGATGGAATTGCAGCAGTGCCTGAGCAGAACAGGATGAACAAGGCAATAAAACGTCCCTGATTTAGGGCCCTCGATCCCAACGATGCTCCGAGGCACAAACCACCCCTGCACCCACAGCAGCTGAACACCCACCCCCAACCCTCCCCAGCACCCACAGCAGCTGAACACCCACTCCCAAACCCTCCCAGCCCCCCGAGGCCCCAGGGGGTTGTGCCCCACACCATTATCAGGCCCCATAATAAGGTGGCCACTTGTAACGCTGGGCCCAGGGACAAGAACAACACGAACCAGCCCTGCTCCCACCCACTGAGAACAGCCAGTGTGTCACTCTGCTCTGTGTCATGGCTTTAAAAATATCCCTAAAAAGAACTCTTTTTTTTTCTTTTTTTTTTTTTTCCCTTTTCTTTTCCTATTTATTTATATGTTTGAAGGCCTGACTTGGCCAGGTGGGAAAAGTTTGCATCAGAGCCGGGGCTGAGGATGGTGACGGGCGTCTGCTGGTTTGACGTGAAACGGGAGGAGAAGGGGGGAAAGAAGGAAACTTGGCAATTCCGTGTGCTTTGCCCAGAGGTGTGGCCACTGGCACGGCCCAGGCTGAGCCCAAACCACACAGACAGAGCCTCGGGAGGCGCTTCCAGCGGGAACACACAAACGGGAACAGCTGCAGCCGCGGTTTTATGGGAGCAGAGGGATCACGAGTTAATTGAACGGCTAAAGAAGAACTTGGCTCTCCTGAGGGCTTCCACTCTGGGTTGGTCACTTTGCCCAAAGCTGTGTGAGGAGCTGGCAGCTGTGGGTGACAGAGTTTGATCCCAGTTTGGATCCACAGGTTGATCCAGGGAGTTTGGGATCCGCTCCAGCGGGATTGGTGGTGGGGATCAGCCCCCGCAGCAGGACGGGGAAGCTGCACCAGCCTCAACCAACCCAACCCAGCTCCACCCCGAGGTCCATTTCCTTCCCTTTCCCATTTCCTGCCCTTTCCCATTTCCTTCCCTTTCCCATTTCCTTCCCTTTCCCATTTCCTTCCCTTTCCCATTTCCTGCCCTTTCCCATTTCCTTCCCTTTCCCATTTCCTTCCCTTTCCCATTTCCTGCCCTTTCCCATTTCCTGCCCTTTCCCGCTTCCTATCCTTTCTCATTTCCTACCCTTTCCCATTTCCTACACTTTCCCATTTCCTACACTTCCCCATTTCCTATCCTATCCCATTTCCTTCCTTTTCCCATTTCCTACCCTTTCCTCTTTCCTGCCTTTCCACTGGCTCCAATCCTTTTTTGTCTTCCCAAAAAGCAAGTGTTGAGGTTATGTTTAAATCCTGGATGTGCACAGCTCCAACCTAAAGCATCCCCAAAGGGAGGCAGCCGGAGCAAGGCTTGTTTGGAGAAGAGCCAAGAGCAAACAAGACAAGGAAAGGCTGGGATCACAGGCACAAGGGGAATTTTGCCAGTCGAGGATCAGGAACCCACAGGCTGGGAAACAACGGAAGCGCAGGAGAGAGAAACAAACAATTCTGGGTAACATAAAAGCTGAATCCCTCTGTGTTCCCCTTGTCTGCCCTACCAGCCTTGCCAAAATGACTTTAAATTCACAGTTTTGAAGGATAACTGCACTTTAACAGGTCCCTCTTTGCAGGATGCAAGAGCAAGGCAGGTGCGTGCAGCTGGGGAGGCTCCATTCCCATTCCCTTGAAATTCTTCGTGCCCTTCTGGAGCAAATTTTTCCTTCCTAAACCACCACAGAGTATCTTGAGTTTCTAGATGTTGTATTTAACAGCCTTTTATAAACTTCTCCAGACCTAATCCCCTATTTTTTCGCCTTTTCCTTTCGCACAGGTTTCGAGATTCCCAGAAAATTTGGAATTTTTTTTCCCTTTCTTCATCCCATTCCTCAGCCCTTTGGGCTTCTCTCCATCATTCCCACCACCACTGATCTTCCCAGGTACAGGAACATCCTTCCCTCTGTGGATGCTGTAGAAAACACTCTTAAAATTTATGGCTGAGACAATTCCAGCTCCAATTATCACATTTTGGGGTTGGGTTTTGAGGTTTGGTTGGGTTTTTTCAGTGGGACAAAAGCAGAGCCACACAACAACCACCTAAAAGCACTTGAGTGGTGCTGGGGCACTGGTGTCACCACGTGGGACGTGCCAAGCCACAGGAGATGTGCCACAGCCACAGCTGCATTCCCATGGAAACTCATCCCCAAACCCTCCAGAGCTGTGGCAGGATCCCGGCTCCACCAAACACTAAAATTCCCAAATTCAACACAATTTTGTCTTAACCGACGTCAAACATCAAGAGCTGGACATTTGTGTTCCTGCCATCCCCTCGGGCTAATTTAATCCTGCAGGAAAATGAGTTTGGAGCTGTTTTTGAGCCTTTTTCCAGGACGGGAAGAGCATAATAACAATGCAAAGGGAGGCCCTGAGCTTTCAATCTCACCCCTTCATTTTCTCCCTTCTTGTTTCTCCCACAGCAGCAGCCTGGGCCACCAAATCCAACGGCCTGGCTGCCGCAGGGCAGGAAAAACCAATGGAATGGTGCCTCCAGTGCTGTGTTGTGGCTTTGGGGAGGTTCAGTGGCTGAGCTAATTTGGTGCCTTTTCCTGTTTTCCTGCGGCAGGTACAAGGAGAGAGGGAATTGCTGGGACTCCGAGCCTGCAGGGCTGGAAGATTTGGGCTGCCACACCCAGCTCCAGCCTGGTTCATACCAAGCCCAAAGCGGTTTTGCTGCTGCTGGATGTGATCTCAGAGGGCTTTGCCAGCCTGAATAATTCCATGATTCCACATGAATCCAGCACGGATTGGAGCTTCCGTGAGCCCCTGCCCTGCTCAGGGGCGTTGCTGGTGTTCCCCAGCTCAGGAACCTGCAGAGCTTCCACCTGATCCGTGGGCATCAGCTCCAGGATTATTCCCCAAGTGCAGCCACAGGATATTCCCAGTTGGAAGGGACCAATAGGGATCAGGAATGGCCCATCCAGGGTTTTAAGCCGTGGTGTTCGCAGCACCCTGACACACAGCAAATCTCCTCAAAGCTTTTGGCAAACACACACAAACCCATCTAAATAAATATAAATAAATATAAATGATAAAAATATGTATACATAAATATAAATACAAATAAATAAAATTAAAGAAATAGAAATAGAAATAGAAATAGAAATAGAAATAGAAATAGAAATAGAAATAGAAATAGAAATAGAAATAGAAATAGAAATAGAAATAGAAATAGAAATAGAAATAGAAATAGAAATAGAAATAGAAATAGAAATAGAAATAGAAATAGAAATAAATATATATGTACACACTACATCCATGTGTATTCATGTTGAAAATATACATAACATACACATATGTTGGATGAACTCCAAGGACAGTGATTTTCAGGGTATTAGAATATTTTATATTTTTAGGAGACAATTAATTGTCAGTGGCACTGACTGAGCCAGAGCCATGCCCAGCTCCTCACCCTGGCATCACAGCCTCATTCCAGAGTCAGCAACAGCAATTCTCCAGCTGGCATCAAGCAGGGGCTGCTCCCAAGATTCCTAAATCAAGGAAACACCAATTCTAAACAAGCACCTTCGGGGGAGTTTGCCTACAGGGGCCTCACTGAAATATCTGTCCCAGCTCCCCTCACCCAGAGCATCTGTGCAAATAAACACTTCCAGCAGCAGCCGTTCCCTCCCTGCAGGCTCTGGAAAACCGGGGAGGGCCACAGCCGAGTTGGAACATCTGCTGTCCCTAACAGGAACAGCAAAGCTCAGCATTCCCCAGCTCCCGGCGTGGATGGATCTCAAAAACGCATTTCACCATCCGGGCAGGGATTTCACCACCAGTTGGTGCCGTCGCCAGCATCCCATCCTCCCTCCCGTTCCGTGGTGCTGCAGCCGGCGGCTTCACAAAGGGCAGGATCAGGGTCTAATTGGATTTCTGGTCTCAATTAGGGCACGAGGGAAAGCAACTGCGAAGCTGGCAGGGAAAGCTGCGGCCGCCGGGGAGAGCACGCGGGTGATGGGCAGAGTGCGGGGGAACGAGGCAAACCTGCCCTGGAGGGGAGAGGATCCACCCGATCCCCAGCGAGCCCACCGAGATTCCCCATCAGGGGAGACGGGATGTAATCAAACATCGCCTCACTTCCCCACGGCGCCCCGGGGATGGGCACAATTCCTGCGGGGGGATAGGGACAATTCCTGCAGGGGGATGGGGACAATTCCTGCGGGGGGATGGGGACAATTCCTGCGGGGGGGATAGGGACCATTCCTGCGGGGGGGATAGGGACAATTCCTGCGGGGGAATGGGGACAATTCCTGCAGGGGGATGGGGACAATTCCTACGGGGAGATGGGGACAATTCCTGCGGGGGGATGAGGACCATTCCTGCAGGGGTGAGCCCAGCAGGTGGTCTCCGGCTCCCTTCTCCTCCCAGACCCTGGATCCTGAGGGATTGAAGGGAGCAGCACCCCCACAGCTCTCTGGAGAAACCTCAGGAAGCTCCAGTGGGTTTCACCCCGAAATCAAGCAGAGATGAGGGCCCAGCCGGCATCTGCAGCCAAGGAACAGCCTGGGCCACACGGGGCACAGCAGCTGCCACCTGAGGCTCATTCCTGCAGCCAGAGGTTCCAGCGGCTGCTCCAACCCTCCCTCGTGGGCTCCAGAGCCCCCTGGGAGCTCCAGCCTGGCCGAGTGAGGCTGCTCAGGGGCACCAGCAGCTGCTGGGAGAGGAAAAACCCAGGCAGGGGGAGCCCCACAAAATGCTCTGTTTGTTCTGAGCCACTCAGCAGCACCCTGAGAGCCACCAGGCTGGGGCTGAGGGGTGCCCCAGGCTCTGCGTGGCCACTCTTGGTGACAATTCCAACACCGAGGAACTCCCAGCAATTCCCATCCTCAGCAGACACAGGTTTCCAGCACTGGTTTTGCTGCCCACAAGTGTTTTCTTTCAGCTGGTTCAAAATCAGAGCTGGAAAAGCAGCAGCTGGATGTGAGAGGGTGGGAGCAGCTCCTGCTCCATCCAATTCCGAGGGCGACGCTGCCATTCTCACCCACACACCTTGGGATTGTTCCTTGGCCTCTTTCCAGAGGGGCTTCCAAGCTGGTTTTTCCTTTCTGTTGAGCAATCTGGGATTTGCTGGGTGTTCTCCTGGGTGATAGACATGGGGATGAGGGCTCAGCACGTTTTTGGAAGGGTTGGAAGCAAGCCTTGGGTTTGGAACAGGATTGGGAAAGGAGCCCTCAGCAGTCACCAGCACTTTCTCCTATACCGAGGCAAAAAAAACGAAATGAAATTTCACAGAGGTGGCACAAACAGAGTGGAAAGAACAAATGCTGAGGGGGAAAAAAATAGACCAAACCACAAGAGCTGCAAGCAAAGTGGTTCTAGAAAAAGGCTGGAGCTGAAGCGTGTGATTCAGAGGCTGCTCTGAGTGTCAGAGGTTCAATCCCATTGCCTCCAATTTAAATCACTTCGGAAAGAAGTGCAAAAGAAAGGTGATGAAAGGGGCCCAACGCTGTTCCCTGGTCGGAAAAACACAGCCCACTTGTGCCCTGTGGGGAAGTTTTGCATTTTGGCCAGACAGGGCCCTGCTGGAGCCTGCGCTTGTTTTGCAAAGTTGGAGTCACCAGCGAGCCACGGAGCAGGAAAATGCTTCCACCTCTGAGGAGGACGTGGAGCAGCAGCTCCTGGAGGAAGGGAGCACAGCTGGGGTCACGCTCGGAGTGTCTCCCACCAAAGGGCAGCACGGGGATGCTCACGTCCTCCTGCTCGCTGGACAAGGCCTCCCATGGATGGTTTGGGTGAAAGGAACCATCCAGAACCATCCAGTCCAGCCCACCCTGCCCTGGGACACCTCCCACTGGACCAGGGAGCTCCAGCCTGGCCTTGGGCACTTCCAGGGGTGGAGCAGCCACAGCTTCCCTGGGCAGGCTGGGCCAGGGCCTCCTCAGCATCCTCATAAAACATTTCCTCCTTCAATCCCATCCAAATGAAATCACAGCCACCCTCCTCTCCCCGCTCCCACTTGATGCAGGTGCTCAAGGGCACTGGGGAGGCACGGGCAGGGAATTGCCACTCCACCACATTGGATGGGGATGGGTGACCCCCCAGCATGGCTCTCACAACACCCTGATTTGGGGAAAAATGCCCGAGCAGCAAAGCTGTGCCCACCCCGGGGCGTGCAGGACCCGGGAGACCCCGACCCTCACCCCCAGAGGCACCGGCAGCAGGGTGTGACATTCCCACACGGAATTCCCGGTTGGGAAGGCTGAACCCTGCACCTTTTCCAAGGGAAATCCTCTGGGATTTAGGCAGTTTCCTCCCTGGAAGCCCGTCTGCTCTGACCAGCACCACGAGCCAGCAGCCCCAGCCGTGGTGGTTCTCCTCAGGATCCAGGTCCACAGGGAATATTCCCATGGGAGATGATGGACAGGGAGCCCTCCAGAGACTCCTGGGGTTGGGATCACTGGGATTCTCCCTGCAGGACCTGAGATCCCACATCCAGCCCCTGCCAGGACCACACAGAACCTCCAAAGGGGATGGAAAACCCAGGATCCACAGACAAAAGTGCTTTCCACTCCCAGTAAAAAAAAAAAAAAGGGAGGAAAAAGGAAACAAATATCATTTTTCCTGCATTCTTTGTGCACCTTATGTTTGGTGCACTGAGCTGGGCTTGAGAAACTCACCTGAGCTGGGATCACCCAGTCCCTGCGCTGAGCCTTGGGGTTTAAGCTCAGCATGAGGTTTTATTATCATCCAGCTCCTTTGTAAGCCAGGCCAGAGACTTCTGCTGCCGTATCCAAACAAAAACTTGTGGTTAAGCCTGCCAAAAACTCCTCCGTGGATGTTCCCTCTGTATTTGGAAGGAGAGAAATGCACAATAAACACCCTGCAATGACGGGGCTGTGGGCTTGGGGTGTCCGTGTGTGTGTTGGACTTGTCCCCAAAGATAAGTTTAACAATTGGGTGATTTCTCCCAGGTTTTTTTGTTTTTTTTTTTTCCTTTAGCTCCCCTCCTGCTTATGCAGTGAGTTCCTAATATCCTGATTGGAACCAGATTTGCATGAATTAGGAGTCGAAATTGGAGCAGCGACTGCTGTGCAGAGGATGTAAAGGGAATAAAATGAATGGGGTATTAACCTTCAACCACTGAATATTAATCAGTGTTTCACAAAAAAGAAAATACAGAGGCTGCCACACTAAATATTTTTAGCATTTATTGACGGGCTTGATTTCCTCTCTCTCTTAGACCTTTTGCTTCCAATCACGGACCATAAAAAATCACAGCGAAGATGGGGAGGGCTCGAGAGGGGGAAGGGGTGAAGAAAAAACCCCAAGCTCATCCATTTTCTTGGATGCTGGAGGATATTTGTGAGTTATGCAACACCAAAACCCAGCTGACAAACAGAGTTCCTAATCCCACAAGTGCTCGGATCAAAGGCTCGGTTCTCCGAGTCCCAAAGCAAACAGAAATCGACCCCGGAGCCCAGCGAAGCCTTCGGAAATGAAGGCACCATAAAGAAATAAACTCCTTAAAAGCCCAACTTCCCCTGTGCTGAAAGGTAAAATGCACTTGAAAATCAGCCTAATAAAAGAATCGCCTCGTGAAGTGAATATTTCAATTCTTGTTTTGCTCCAGTTCATGAAATAAGCCCGTGGAAAATAAAATATAAATCTCACCCAGGCGTCCCTCGGCATTGGTGACATCCCCGTGGCACTGGAGGCACTTTGGGAACAGCAGCCAGAGGAGGCTGGTGCCCAGCCCAGCTCCTGGGACATGGGCAAGGGTTAAATTGGGATTTTATTGGGGTTAGCAGCCAAGGTCATGGGTTTTTGGGATATTCTGGGGTGCTGGGTGGGCAGGTGGATGGGATGGGTGGTGGGAGAAGGAGGTTGGGTTAAAGCCACCCCCAGCACCCACAGCTGGCAGGGAAACCACATCAAATTGTGCTGGCCCAACACTGTCATCCCAGAGTTTTCTCCCAAATAATGTCTCAAATACCAACAAAAAAAAATCCCACACAAGTGGAAAACTCCAGAGCTTCTCCTTTTGTCATTGCTCCCCTGCAAAAGTTTGGGGATTTAAAAGCCAGATCTGGGCAGGGACAATTCCCAAGCTCCCAAACTCTGCTGCCCTCCTTGATGCACCTTTGCCAACCAGAATCCATTTGTTTTCATTGCCTTCTTATCAAGTTACCTGGATTTGTTTCAATACTCAGAATGGATTAGAGAGGGGCAGAGAGAGAGAGAGAGAGAGAGAGAGAGAGAGAGAGAAAACAGCGGTAGGTTTTCAGGAAATAGCAAGTTCTTTTTCACTGAGATAGAAATCATTTGGCAGCCCACAGTGAAATACTTCTGGGTTCCAGAAGAAAGCCGGGGAGGGGGGGGGAAAGCAAGCAAGGAAAGGGAAGATGCTAATGAACTGCAGAGGAGAGAAAAATAAAGTTGAAAAGGAAAGGAAAACAAACGAATCAAAGTGAAACTCGAGGCTGGGCAGGCATCCGCATCCAGCTGATCCACGGGAGCTGCAGTGTCTGAGTCACCAGATAAGGAGCGACCTCCTTTCCCGGGAATGCGAAAGGATAGGTGGCGTTAAAGGCTCAGGAATAGCAGCATTCGGATCATTTTGGTAAAAAGAACCCCCAGGTACCAGGTGAGCACAAACTGAGGGATGTGTTCACCTCTGCCTTAGCGAGACGAGAGCCCGGCAGCTCTCTCTGATGGTGGAAACAGCAATAAACCCACGGAATCTCCTGGGCTGGGAGGGAACCTCCAGGCTCTTCTGCTTCCTTCCGAAACCCCAATGCCCCCGGTGAGCTGTGCCACATCCGCTCCTTTGGTGCCCTAAAATCTCCTGCCAGGGCCCACCGGGGTTGCTGCAAGTCCCGTCCCTCTGGATCCGAGCACAGACAACCCCGTGAGGAGCAGCGAGGGTGCTCCGGTCCCACAGGGCACCCGGAACGGGGCGATCCCAAAGTGTTTTCCAGAGAGAGCCAGACCAGCCCAGTGCTCCCAGTAAAGCCCCCTGGAGCAGCCCCGCACACCTTGGTTAATGGGGCTTTTCCCACAGCAAAGCTGAGCTATTCCACATTCTCAGGGATTTGGTGCTCACTCAGCTCCTTTCCAGGGGGGAAACGCGGGATTTTTGTGCTTTTTCCTCTCTTTGCGCGTTGTGGGACCGGAGGCTGCATTCTAATGAGCTGCGTTCACCGGCTTCGAGTGGAAACTCGATCCCCCTCTAACCTTTATCATCTGGTTCTTATCTTCCCAGCTGCTCCATCCCTTTAACTCTTCGTGCACAGGGAGACCTGGAAGAGCCCTCCTGCTCCAAGGAGAGCCACGGGATGGGAAGCAGGGAGAGGCAGCAGCCCCAGTCTGTGTGCTAGGTGGGAACAGCTCTTTCCTCCCATCCCATTCCTGCTGGCACATCATTCCTGGAAGATGCTGGATGGGGCTCTGGTCGAGCTCAAGATGTCCCTGCTTGTTGTAGGGATGTTGGAATATTGAATTTAAAGGTCTCTTCCAAGCCAAACTGTTCCATGATGCTGGAACTCCGCCCTGGCTGCTGTGTCCACAGGGTTGTACCACCACAGCTCCAACATCCCTAAGGCTGCAAATTAAAACAAGGCAGGTTTAGATTGATAATTAGCAGGAAATTCTTCCCTGGGAGGCTGGGGAGGCCCTGGCACAGTTTTCCCAGAGAAGCTGTGGCTGCCCCATTCCTGGAAGTGTCCAAGGCCAGGCTTGGAGCATCCTAAAGGTGGCCCTATGGAATGGGATGAGCTTTAAAGTCTCTTCCAACCCAACCCATTCCATGATTTATCCCCTCTCAGCATCTCCACATCTCCCAGGCAGCAGCAGGACGGAACCTCAGGCTCCTCAGGACTGCTCCTGGATGGTGGAGCAGTGAACTCCGGGTGGTTGTTGATCCCATCTGTCAGACACACCCGGAATTAAACTCCTCCCTGCCCAGACCTTGGCTCCCGAGGCTGTGGCAGCACACGGAGAACCGGAGGAACTGCAGCAGGACAGAGCCCCTGGAGGTTCTTGGACACGGCGCCCTGAGCTGCTGCTGCTGCTCCCAGTAAGGGATGGACGTTTCTGATGAGCTCCCAGTTTAATTATTTACATCCTAAATGATCCCCATTCCTGAAATTCCCCCTCCCTGCAGCGGTGGCCCTTTGGACACACAGCCCTTCGGGGCCACCTCGGAGTTGGAGGTGGCTGTGAAAAGGTTTTTGCCCTTGCACACTCTGAACCTGTCAGGGCTGATTCCATCACGTGCTCCCGGTGCCAAACCGGGACTCTTCCTGAACTGGGGGCTCTTCCTGAATGGAGCAGGGCTCATCCCGAGCTGCTCCTCCTGCCTGGGAGGGGAGGAACCTCCTTTGGAGGCCTCCTGGTGATCCATGGCCGGTGTTCCCAGGACAGGCTTCCCTGGGGGCAGAGGCTGAGGGGATTCAGGGATCTTCCCAAATCCCAGGAGGGATCCAGGGACCTTCCCAAATCCCAGGGACATCCAGGGACCTTCCCAAATCCCAGGAGGGATCCAGGGACCTTCCCAAATCCTGGGGAGATCCAGGCACCTTCCAAACTCCAGAAAGAATCCGGTGACCTTCCCAAACCCCAGGAAAACTTTCCTGCCCTGCTTCTCCTGCACAGGGAGGGCACCCAGTCCTTCCAGTTTACACCAGACCTGGACTGGATTTGAACCTCTGGGAAAACAACTTTCTTCAGCCTTAGAATTCTCATTTTTTGTCATCTGGAGGGATCTATCAGGATCTTTTTCATCACTAAGTTCCAGGAGTTTCATCAGGGATTATAGAGGTGAGACAAACAAAAGCATCCCCGAATCTCCACGCCGCACCTTTGAGACCAGAAAAACGCCAGCTGGGTTTTTTTAATAAATAATTTTAATTTCTCTTTATTCTTTTCATTCTCTTTTTTCCTGTTAAACTGTCTGTGTTGCTTTTTAACCATTATCCCATGCACATGGTTCAGCCTTCCCCAAAACCAAACCAAAACAAAAAATCCCGAGGTGTGAGAAGATTAAAGATTTCGAGATCTGGACATTTTCAAATCAGAACCACATGTTGGGAATAAATGGGGCTGGCAGGCAGCCACCACTTGGAAAAGCCAAGGAGCTCTCACTTTAAAAGGATCCCCTGAAAGCCTGGAGAGAACAAGAGCATCAGCACTTCCCTCCTGTCCTCAGGACCAGGATAAATCCAGGGATTTATCACATCTCCCACCTACAGGAACATCACAACCATTTTTGAACCATCCCTGGGGATTTCTGAGTGCTCCCACTGCCTGTCCATCCCCAAAATTCCAGCAGGCTCAACCTGCTCTGAGCAAACCTCAAAGCTCAATTCTGCCTGGAGCAAATCATATCCCACCAAGATCTCCAGGGAAATTCCAAGGGAAAAAGCTACAAAAGTCCTGGAATTCAGGAAGCAAATCCACCCTGGAAAGGACATGGGAATGGCCAGAGCCCCTCTGCTGCCATGGATGAAGAACAAGGATGTCAGGAGAGGAAGCAGCTGAAGCTCAAGACGAGAATTGCTGGATCCTGGCTTGGCCAGGGAGCTGCAGAGTCAGGAGACGGCTCCAAGCTGCCTCTTCTCCCCCTTCCAGCTGCTTTCTGCCTGGGATACCATCATCAAGTCACCATCATCATCATCATCATCAAATCATCATCATCATCATTAAATCCTGCCATGGCTTGGGTGGGAGGGACCCTAAAGATCACCTCATTCCAAGGTGTCCATCCAGGCTCGGAGCAGCCTCTCCCATCCCAGCCCCAGACCAGAAATTCCCTGCCCAAACCCATCTCCAGCCCAGGATTTGGATCAAACACTCCTCATCCCACAGGCACAACCTCTGCTCAATACCAGGACCCTGAGCTATCCTGAATTTTGCTGGAATGGGAGCTGAGCAGACCCTGGCACAGCTGGGACCCACCCAGGAGGGGCCATCGCAGCTGGGAGGGAGCTGAAGGCTCAAGAGCATCCCAAATACCCAAATTTCCTCCTCCATGACGAGGTAGATGCAATCCCAGCAGGAGAACATCCCAAAAACAGCCCAAGGGCATTTGCTCCCCACCATTCCATTTTCTTACCCCAGGAATTTTCCTACTCATTACCAGGAGAACCATCCAGAGCAGGACTCTGGGTCTAATTGGTGAGGAGGGAAAAAACCCAACATAATCATCTGTCCATGATGTTCAACTTGCTTTACATGAAATCATATTCTTGGTCCTCCAGCCGTTTATGGGGTCTTTAACTCTTCCCTTTTTCTAGGGGGGTTTCTGAAATCTCCTTTATTAGGGGAAAAAGATTGGAGTGCATTAGGCAGAGTGCCAGGAGCCATGGCAACCTCGGATTTTTCCATCTTCATTACAAGTTCAAGTAAAACCTTCATATAAAACTGAAATGAAAGGCTACATTATAAGTCCATTTTGAAATGTTTGCCTGGAAGTAAAACGTTGGACTGCATCCTTTCTCTCTGCGCTGAACATTCTGGTTCTGCGCGGAGCACATTTTTCAAGTCAGATTTTTGTTTTCTTTCAGATTTTATTCCGTTTGCTCACGCAGGGTGGGTCGTCTGGTGGTTAGAGCGAGGCATGGAGGCAACTGGGCTCCAGTCTCAGGCTGTTCCTGGTCGCTCAGGGAGTGTTCCCGATTTTAGCCAGGTGACTCGGGCAAATCCTGGCAGCCCCAAACATCATTTGGGGTTTTATTCCCTTTCTTACCAGAGTAACAGTGATGATAATTCCTGGCCTGAGGCTGCACCAGGATTGGCATTAAAGCTGCTGAAGGAGTCACTCCCCAGCAGAGCAGCTCATCCCTTCCCGCTGCATTTTCTCCTGGATCTGGAAGCGGGAGCGGGAGGTTAAGGAGAGGTTAGAGAACGGCAGGAATTGTCTGTTTGCTTTGCAAAGCCTTGATTGGGAAACCCGAAATTACCCTGTCTGCTGTGAATCCTGACACGAGGCTGTTCCGGGGACACTCGGAAAACCCTGCAGTGACACCTGAGTGGGTTCATTCCTGCTCTGTGTCACCTCCAGCGCTCTGCTCACACCCAGCCCCGGGAGGAGGCGAATTCTGCAGCTGCCTCTCATTTCTGGGCACCTCCTCACCTGGGCCGGGAGGTCACGGCCACAGCAGGGACTTCCTTCCCCTCTGGCACGGGGCTGAGCAGCTTCCCCGGGGCTGGAGAGGAGATTTCTCCTGATCCAGCCCCTCTGGAGCACCTGGCACTGGGCTTTTCCCTGGGAACCACGGCCTGGTGTGCAGGTTACAGCAACGCCGGGCTGAGGGACTGAAGGGAAGGAGAATTGGTGGAAAAATCTCTGTCCCAACCTGCTCCTGTTCCAGACTAGGGTCATTAAATGCCAGGGCTGGGTTGGGCTCCGCCCTGTGCTGAGCCTGCAGCGGATCCTGGCTGTGCTGGAAACTGGGATTTCAGAGCTTCCTCCTGCCTCTGGCCAAGCCCCAAATCCTGGGACACCGCTCCCACCTGCTCCTGCTTTCAGCACTCCCCTTCTCCAGCGGGATTTATCGGAGCAGCCGTGATCCAGGCATGGCAGGGGGTGCAGCATCTGCTCCTGGGGGACAACCCTGACCCTCAGGGACCTCCTGGTGTGGCTCTAGGGGCCGGAGCATCCTGCAGGGATGAAGCAGTGAGGCAGGAGCCTGGCACGCTCCACGAGCCAGCACATCCACCCCTCCCGTGCCCTGGCACAGCCCAGCCTTGAGCGCTTTTCATCCTTCCTAATGATGCTGGGAAACCTTTTCCACGAGGCTGGAGCAGGATCCAGCTCCTGCTGGATGTGATTTCCCTCCTGCTCTGCTCCCCTCCGGCCCCAACCCCTCCTGGCCCTGCCCGTCCCGGGGAGGAGGCCGCGCACGGCGCGGGGGCCTTTTCTCTTTCTTCCTCCATCCTTCCTTCCGCTCCTCGCCACCAATTAGTGGGCAAACACTTCCGAAAAGCTCTTTCCCCCCTAACCTTTCGCAGCCTGGTGCGATAATGACTCCAAAAAGCTCGGGCCGGGCCCTGGCGCGGGGTCCGCGGCCTTGCCGGGGCAGCGGAAGGGGAGGAAGGCGACTTCCATCCCTCCCTCCTCGTCCTTTCCTGCCCCTGCAGCTCGGATGGGCTCAGGCAGGAGCAGGAGGGCTCGGAGCTGCCTCCCTGCCGGCACAGAGGGCTCCTCTGCAGTGTCATTTTTGTAATCAGAAGTCAGGGGGTGGTTCTGGCGATAACGCAACCCGTGGGAGGTGTGGAGGCGGCTGCCCCTGAAAATAATGATTGGAATTATGCATTCCTTGGATCAAGAGATGGAGGGGGGAGAGGGCTCTCTGGTTTTAATTTGTCATTTCTTGCAACCAAACCCCAGGCTGCTGCAGCTTCCCCCCAAAAACACAGCTTACAGCTTATTTCGCCAGCAGTTTGGGGGGTTTTGGGGGTCCCTCCGTGGTGCTTTCCCTGGCACCTGCAGCTGCTTTCTCAGCCCGTCCACCTCAGGAAGGTCCATGGTGGGGTTTTCAAGCTCGTACGAAAGCATCCCTGCTCCCCAGGGCAGTGGGAAAAGACGGGAAAGGCCCTGGATATGTCCTGGGATAAGCACATTCCCCTCAGGATTTCCACAAGGTCTCCCCCAGAGCCCCCCAAATCTCCCGAATGCCTCTGCCAGGGCACCCCCGTCAGCACCTCCCTCCCGCTGCCCTCCCAGATCGCCACAGGTGACGCTCCCGTGCTTTGCTGCCTCACATCCCTGTCCCCAAAAAGGGACTTTTCCAGCCCATTTTCCCTCCTTTTCACCAGCAGGATGAATGAGGCAACCACCCCCACGCTGCACCTGCACGTGGGGAGATGCAGCAAACCCCAAAAACAGACGCTGAACCCCTGAGTGGCACCTGCAGTCCCCAAAATCCACCACACCATCCCGACCCGCTCCAGCTGCAGCCACGGGGCTCCTCCAAGTGCAAAATTCCCTCGGGGAACAGAAAAAGGGGAATTTTATAAAGTTGTTTCCACACTCAGATCAAGCCGGAGATGTTTTGCTCCCCAACACTGCCCATGAGCAGCTGGGTCAGTGTCCCCTGTTTGTCCCCACAGCTCCTGGACCCTCTCAGAGCAGCTCCCAGCCGTTAACAACATAATGGAAACCATCCCATCCCATCCCAGAGAGAAAAACTGGAACCACTTTGAGGTGAGAAACCCATTAGTGACTTATAAACCCCTTCCATCCTCCACGGGAGCTTTTCATAGCCAGGAAAATAATAACCCCAACCCACGGCGAGAGGGAGCGGAGCCGGGGTCTCCAGGTCCCAAATATTCGCTGCTCCCGCAGTTGTTCCAGCCATAAAATGGATTTATTAAAAAAATCCCGGGTTTGATTTCAGCTGAATTAAAAGGGGGACGGGCCCCCCCTGCTCCCCACTGAGCCCTGTTTAATATCTCTGAAGCTGTGAGGTCACAGCTGAGTGTGCAGGATGAGAGAGGCAAGGCTGGAGAAGCGCGGCTTTGTTGGCATCGGTGGATCAGCAGCAATTTAAATCAACTAAAAACTGGGAATCCCTGAGGGGAGAGTTGGCATGGGCAGGTCCTGGCAGGCCAGGAGTCCTCATCCATGAGAATGAAGGTTTCCTGGTGGCCTTCAGTGCATTCACATCAGTTTTGCCCGGAAAGGGTAAGAGAAACAATCAAAGTTTTGAGCCACTGCCATGAAATGAAGCGTTTTTGTGTTTTTTCCCCTCATCATCTCTAGTTTCAAAAATATTCCCGAATTTTTGCTCTTCTAACTTTCCGTCTTGGCACAGAGCAGGTAGGGTAGGGTCTCCCCTTCCCTCAGGGAGTGGGAGCTGAGCAGAGCCGGGCCCAGGACACTCCTGGGAGAGGCTGCCTGCCCTCTTTGGATTCCCAAAAAACACTGGCAGTTGGTAAAATTCCACATTTTGCTTCTCTGCCTAATCCAGCACCACCAGCCTCTCACCCCACTCCCTCTCCCCATCTCCCAAAAACCCTTTGGAAGGATGGGATTCCCTTTCCTATAACCAAATGCATTAAAAATCACACTTTTGAATCACAAATTAGTTATTAACAAATCCATGGAGAGTAATGGATCTGCCTGAGATCGAGACAACAGCTCCTGCTTAGGAAAATCCCTAAATCAGGACAAAAAGTCCATCACTCCAAGATCCTTTAGGACTTTTGTGCTGCCTCTGCTGTGAAATCTCCTCTCTGGCCACTGGAAGAAAGGAGAAAAGCAAGAGAGGAGCAGAGGACAGGGCTCCTCCTGCTCTGCCCCCTCCCCGGCCCAGAATCCAATAAAGATGATTAAATTTCATGTCCTTTCCTCCCCTTGGAATCCCCACACTCTGCTGGAATATGGAGCTCAGGAAATGGGGCAGGACAACTTCCCTCGTGAAACCTTAGAAGGCCGAGCAGGGGGTGCAGAGCACGGGCTGCTCTCATTAAGGGCTGGCCCCGCTGAGCAGAACCTCCTGGAAACCCAGCAGAGAGAGGAACTGAGCTCCAAAGGCTGTCCCGAGCCCTCCCCCACGGATCCCATCCCAGGCACGGGGACTTTTCCTGCTCTGCTCTCTCCTGGAGGGCGAGGGAGGCTCACACAGAGCCCTGTGTGTGCTTGGGGTGGCCAATTTCCAAAGGAAAAATACGCCATGGATGGCAAAAGCTGATTTTTTTTTTTTTTTTTTAAATTTTTTTAAATTGGTGCTTTTTTTTTTTTTTTTTTCACTGATGCTTGGCCTGCTGTTTGCTAAGGAGGGGGAAAACCCAAACCCTGGGATGATTGCATTTTTGGGATGGTTGCTCCAGACTGGTTTGGGGCAGAAAACCGGAGGGTTAGGTTACACTTGCCTGAAAAAGTTTCTGTCTTCCACGGAAAAACGTTGAAAAAATGAATATTAAAACTTTAAAACCCCAGATTTTTCAGTTATAAAATTTTAAAAATAAATATTTAAGCCCAAAATCTGAGCTGATTTGACCATTCATGTCTTTTCTCAGAGAATTTCCTATTCCTGATCAGATTGCCCAGATGAACGTGAACCAATATTCCCACTTTCCATGGGGATCTCCAGCCTGGAGCAGAGCTCCAACCATCACCTGCAGCTCATCCTCCATCCCCAAGCCCCAATCCCACACACCCTGGCTCCTCTCCCCTTTCCCAGTTGGGAGCTGTTGTCCCACAGGACTCCAGCTCCTCCCAGCCATGGATTCCATGGGAGTCTCCAGTTAAAACTCACCAGGATTTCCAGCCCCACCCAGAGGAGCTCTGCTCCTGGATTTCTTCTGCTCCAGCCAGGGCACAGCCAGGTGGAACCCCAAAAGGTGTGAGGGATTAATCAGGAAAATCCCTAAATCAGGACAAAAAGTCCATCTCTCAATGATCTTTTAGGACTTTTGTGCTGCCTCTGCTGTGAAATCTCCTCTCTGGCCACTGGAAGAAAGAAGAAAAGCAAGAGAGGAGCAGAGGACAGGGCTCCTCCTGCTCTGTCCCCTTCCTGGCCCAGAATCCAATAAAGATGATTAAATTTCATGTCCTTTCCTCCCCTTGGAATCCCCACACTCTGCTGGAATGTGGAGCTCAGGAGGATCCTTTGGCTCAGGTGGAAAAACCCCAGGCTCTTGGCTGGTGAAACCCAGAACTGGGCTAATTACCAGGCTAATAACGACATGCTCCTCATCAGGAAAATGGATCACAAGAGCACAGAATTCCCAAATCCACACTCACAGCACCGTGGGACAATCCCTCCATCCCTAACAGCAGCACGGATGGGGTGTCCCCGAGGGTCACAGCAGCCAGAGCAATCCCAGCCCTGTCCTTGCCTTGGCTCCAGACCGTGCCAGCCCTGCTCCCGCCGGTGTCAGACACATTCCATAACCCTTCACCTGAAGAATTCCCATCAGCTCCTTGGGAAATGCCTGCCCAGCACCCCTGGACACGCTCAGACAGGTCAGGTCCACGCGCTGTGACCTCGGCTCCCACCAGCTGCGAGTTGCCTCGATGCTCCCTGTGGATCCTTCCCAGTTTGAGCCACTCTAAAATTCCAGTTTTGGGGTTTCCCAGCAGTGCTGTCCCTGCTCCACCATCACTTTGAGTCTGGATTTGTACAGTAGCAGGTTGGGGATTCCAGGTGGGAAAAACACCAGGGAGATCCCGTGGAAAAGACTCCCCAGGTGGGGCCAGAGGTGGATTTTTGGCAGGATGGCTCGAAGCCAAACCACCACCACTGGCCAAGGTGAGAAAACAGTGTCGGGAGCATCACCCAACTGGAATTTTCCAGACAAATCTCCGAGATGTTTGCAAGGAGTTTTTCTCCCTACTCTGCTGCCAGACAGAGCCAAATTCCATCCCATTCCTGTTGCATAAGATAATTAACAGGAGCACAGCTCTGTCGTTATGCAAGAAATCCGAGGGCGCTTTCTGTTCCGGCTCCGTCTCCCTTGAATCACCTTTCCCTCGCAGGTAACGCCGTCTTGCTCGGGGTCACCTCGTTCCAGCCCAGCCTGAAGCCTGTGTAATTTATTTATTCCACCTGAGAAAAGCAGGATATTGCTGGCTGTGATAACACAGCCTCGTTTGCAGGGAAGCCTCTCTCGGCAAACTTTGAATGCAACGAACAACGCCCGTATCAGATCCCAGATAAAAGCTGTCATATCCCAACCCCAGCTCAGGCCTTCAAGGGGCTGTAATTACCTTCTGTTTGGTTTGTTGGGTTGTTTGTTTTGGCTTTTTGTGGTTTTTTTTTCTTAATTGTTGCTCATAAAAATCAAGGCAGAAAATTAAATTAGTTCGGTGCTATTTAGCACGAGCTTTATTCAAAGGTAAGGCTGGGGGTGGCTGGGTTAAACCACACCTCTGGTGGGCCTTGAGCTTGGAATTGGGTGGGCAGCAGGGATAAGTGGGATAATATTATCCCACATCCCCTTTTCCTGCGTGGAAGGAAGAGCTGGGGGCAGCCCTTGGCCCCCAAAACTGCCCCCAGAGCAGGCACCTCCATCCTTTTACACGTGGGAACAACCCTGGCAGGGTCAATTTGAGCAATTCCTACTAAAACCAAAAAAAAGGAGTGAATTGGGAGGGAAAATATGGTGGTCCCAAGCCAGAGTGACCATTTTGACCCCGTCCAGCTGAGTCTCACTGCATGCCAGACCCAAAAATGAGTTTCTCCTGCTTCCTGAGGCTGCTCCAGTCCCAGCAGAGCTCCTGGGGCAAACTGGAACAACGTGGACCAAGCAGAGCCCAGCTCCTGCAGGGCTGGAAGGGCCTCACTGACCCCAAATCACCCCTCCCACATTTAAATTCCACCAGCACTGATCCCAAATCGCTCCTCCCACATTTATATCCCACCAGCACGAGCCAGCAGAGAATTGGTCACAAAACTCGAGGGTAGTGGGATTATTTCAAATTTAGAAGAGGCCTTGAATGAGCTTTTCCATGAGTTTGCCTTGCGAGTTTGGCTTTTTTCTTTGAATTTCTCTGTTCATGTGAGGCAGGGAGGCAGTGGCAGGAGCGTGGCCTTGGGGCAGGGACAGCTCTGGAGGTGCCAGAGCCACGCTAAGCCCTGGTTAAACTTCCCCCAGAGCTAAACCCCAGTGTCAACACGAGCTGCTGCCCCAGCTCCGGGATCAGGCCGGGCAAACATCCAGTCCTGGGGAGAAACCAAAGCCCGGGCACATCCAAGGGAGGCTGGAGTGTTTCATTCCCCGATTCCCAGCTGAGCTGGGCTTTCCCAGCAGGTTGCCCACAGCCAGGCCTCTCCCCAGGCGTTTGTTTGCCTCAGCAAGCCCGGGCTGTGCCTTATCCCTGGATTTATTTCTCCCTGGTGGACACAGGCCCAGGGCGCTGCCCCGCAGGGTACACGGTGTCCCGGCCCGAGCATCCACAGGGAATGTTCTGTTTGCCTTTCCTCCCGCCCTGGACAGCCCAAAATTCCAAATTAACACCAGGGCAAAACCACTGGATGCTCCTGATCTCATCAGGTGGGAAAGGAGAGGGCTCATCCCTAAACCAGGGATGATATTCCCCATGGGAAGGGGCACAGCAGGGAGGTCTCTCCCTTCAGGAACTCTTTAAAAAACCCCAAAGCCACTTTTTTTGAAGGCTCCACAAGCCCAGACAGCTCCTGCCAAGGATGACAGGACCTTTTGGCTGCCAACCCCACAAGCCACAGCACTTTTTTTTTTCCAGGAGTGCAGCTTTCCCTGCTCATCCCAGTGCCTGGGAGAGGGGAGATCCAGCAGTGCCATCACCCCCTCTTAACACCCCAACACATCTCAAGCTGAGCTCAACTAAGCTCAGGATTAGCCCTCCAAGTGCTGTAACTAACCAGGAAAAACCCACACTAGTATTACGATAAAAATGCCTTTTTTTCCCAGATTGGGCAAAAGAAAGGTTAAAAAACACCATCTGCCAGGGTAATTTGTTCTCCCCCTCTATTTCTCTGTCCTTTCCCTCCTTAAGGGGAAGTGGGGAGGGGGAGAATGTTCATTTGAAGCTCGCCCCATGTTTTATTAATTGATGGCAAATAAGCCGCAGATAAAGCGCACAATAAAGGGTTTAACGAGAACATCTGGTGGGGAAAATTGATAGGAGAGAGCCTTGGAAGAGCCCCTGGGGAGCAGAGTTACAAGAGGAGCTGGAAAAGGCTTGGACAGGGAATTCTGAATATTCCCCAAAGGGAGAACGAGGGAAAGGGTGGGGAAGGGGGAGCTCTGCCGTGCCCAGGTGCCTGAAGGAATTCCCAGAAATCCAGTGGCTCACAGCAGGCCCAGCCTCAAAATTCCCTGTGACTGACCTGAGCCTTGATGCCACTGGCTGCAGGGGTTTTCCTTGGAATCAAGTGGTTGGGAATAGGCTTAAGCTGAACTGAAATAAGCTGGTCCTAAAGAACAAATGGCTCAGGAATTTAGGCCCATTCCGCCACCTGGGTCATGGAATGGTTTGGGTGGGAAGGGACCTCAGAGTTCATCCCATTCCAGCTCCCTGGGACACCTTGGCTGGGGCAGGGTGCTCAACAACCAGGAGTGGATTTACAGAATCACGGGAAGATCCTTCAGGAGGAATTTCTCCATGGAAAGGGTGGTCAAGCCTTGGAACAGCCCAGGGAGGTTTGGAGGTGGCACTCAGGGCTCTGGGCTGGGGACGAGGTGGGGATGGGGCACAGACCGGACTCGATGGCCTTGGAGGGTTTTTCCAGCCTCAGCGAGATCGTTCCCTGCGTCCCCATCCCCTCTCCCCCCCCTCCTCCCGAGGGCAAACTGATCCCCAAGGAGCCACATCCACAGGAAACACAGGATTCCACAGGAATCACAGGATTCCACAGGAAACACAGGATTCTTCCAGGCACAAAGTGCCTCGGGAGCACAGGCCCCTGCTCATTGTGGCACCTCCAAACATCCCATTAAAACACAGGGCCTTAAACAGTTCCCATCCCCAAATATCCCGTTATAAGACAGGTCCTTAAACAATTTCTATCTCCAAATATCCCATTGTAAGGCAGGTCTTTGAACAGTTCCACCCTCGTCTCCAAACACCCCCTGGCCCTGAATCCCCCCTCCCTGAGATCCCAGGGAAACAGAGGAGTCCTGCAGGGAGTGATGAGGGTGAGCTCCAGGGATCCCCAGCAGCACCAGCACATTCCGGTGCTCCTGGACTGGTTCCACTTCCACCAAACCCGACCCTGACAGCTGGGAAATTCCTTCCCAGCATGGGGGATTCACTGCAGGAGTTTGGGGAAGGGATTTTGCCTTGAACCCCCCAGCTCTGGGTGGTGCAAGACACTGAGCATCCCCTGGAGGGGTGTGGATGTGCCCTGGGCTCCTGCAAATCAGGTGTCCCCAAAAGTCATCAATCCATCACTTTAAAATATAATTAAATCCCTCATTAATTGGAGGCAAAGAAATAAAGACATGAAGAGGGTTTAAAATAGAATTAAACCCCTCATTAAATGGAATCAAAGAAATAAAGGCATTGAAACAGCATCTGGCACTGCCATCAGGGAAGTTCACCCAGCAAAGTCGCTCCCCTCCACCAAAACTCAGCTTTCAGGTACGAAAATGAAGGATTGACACAATTCCAGGGGCTGGGGCTTTAAGGAATTCTCCTGAGAGCAGCGGCTGCTGCTTCCCCAGCCGGTCAATATTCCCTGGCCCCGTTCGATCCCACCCGAGACCCGGCCAGGACACCTCAGGTCAGGGCAGGCGGTGCCAGTTTCCATCTGTAACCCATTAACCAGGGGCAGAGAGGGAGCCTGAGGGAACTGGGGTTTGAAAACACCTCATCCCAAAAGAAGGCGCCCTTCACCTGCATTTCCCAGCTTTTTGGGGACTTCTGCCGAGCATTTGCAAGACCCTGAGGAGGTGGACAAATAGTTCTGGGGCAGGGGCACACTGGAGGGGTATAAAATCTAAAATATGGATATTTTTCATCTGAGCCATTCTCAAAAAACCCCAGAGCCCTTCAGGGGAGCAATGAAACCCAGAATTTTGAAGGCGTGATCCCAAAATTGCCGGAATCCCACAGCTGGGGTGGGCAGTGTGAGGAGCCCCAGCATCCCAATCCCGGCTGATCCCAGTGCCTGAGCAGAATTCCAGCGGGATTCCTCTCATTCTTCACACGGACTTTCACCCCCCAAACCAAACAGGGGGGGTCAGGGTGGTGTTCCCACACTTTCCAGGATCCCTTTTTATTGATTTTGTGATGGGGGATGTCAAGGACTTGCCAACAGTGGCCTCATGGGGTGTGCACTGGGGACACTTTGGCAGCTCCTAAAGAGTCAGGAAATAAGGATGAGGCACCAGCTTGAACAGCAAACTGGGAAAAAAAAGGCATTTGGATGTCCCTGACTTCCAAACTCCAGCATAAAACTAAATCCCACCAAAACCATCCCAGCTGGGATCACACACGAGGTTCCCCCAGATCTGGGAGTTCCAGCACTGGTTTTGCTCTGATTATCCCCAAAAATCCAAACTCATTTCCCTACAGCAGCCGGGCTGGACCTCCCTGTTCCCGAGAAGATCCCAAGTCTCTATCCAACAAATCCCCACGTCCATCAAGGGGTTTTCTCTGCGTGAGACTTTCCAATTAAGAAAAGACAAATTTATGGGGGAAAAATAAGGAAAGGTCTCGGGGACTGGACTGGGGCTTTTTCCAGCTGCCAGACCTGGGGATGGCCCTTGGTGAGGGAAGAGCAGAGCCCCACCCAGCCCTGTTTGGGAGAGATTTTGTGTCCCCCCATTCCCACCCGCGCTCCAGGAGGGCTGGGATCACCGGGGAGAAGCTGGGAAGGACAAGACTCAGGAGAAATTTCAGATTTTCACATCCCCTCTCCAGCTGTGAGGGATCTGAGCCCTGGTTTCTCAGTTTACCTCCAACGTTTGCCCTGCATTTTTTACGGGGCTGCTCGAAGCCCGGCCGAGAAGTTTCTCAGGGCCCCTCCAGCCACGCCAGAGGTGCCAACCCCATCCCTGTGCCTCCCCACGGATTCCAGGAACTTCACCCCAGCCAGGCAGGAACGGCTGGGCAGCCTCCCCACCTCGCCCTGTGCTTTTTGGGCTCTGGCCAAGGCTCGGCCTGGCCCGGCAGCGAGTGCCAGGGAATATTTGTGTGTCCCCATCCCAATGAATGGAGCTGCTGAGTCCAGGCTTGGAGCAAAACCCCGCAGGACAATCCCCCCCATTGATGGGGCTGCTGGAGAGCCTCCCACAGCAGGGCCCTCCCTCCCGTGGGATGGGCGCAGCCTCTGCTTGGGATCTTCTTGGGGAAAAGCCACTTTTCCCTGGAAGAACGATGGGCAGGCCCTGCTGCCAGCTCAGGCAGGGCTGAAGTCTCCTTTGGGGCACCTCCCACGGAGCTTGGAGCCCTCAAGCCCAGGTTCCTTTGGGAAAAGGGAATGCACACACAGACAATTCCCTCGTGGAAGCTCAGTCAGGGACACTGAGCTCTGGTCTCAGCTGGGTCCAGCCTGAGGGACCCAAAACCCCCCTGGCCCTGTGTCCCTTGGCTTCCCGATGATCCCCTTTGGCCATGCCCAGCAGGGAGCGGAGCAGCTCCCGCTGCCACGCTGGGTTTGGGAAGCAGAAACCTCCTACAGGGAGCAGATTCAATAGGGACAGCCATTGCCGGGGGAGAAATACTAAAAAAACACTAAAAACCCCCAAAGATGTCCATTTTCCAGCTGCTCCCTGGCTGCCCAGAACCACACTTCAAACAGAGTTTTGTGATGCAAACAGGCAGAAAGCTCCTGCTGGGAGCTTGTGGCACCAACTGCCCACTTAGGGAGGGAGGAACAGCCCAGCCGGACACCAGGGCTGGGAGCTGGAGGCCGAGGCAGGGCCAGGCCTGGCTGGGCTGTGGCTGCAAACCAGGCTCGGAGCCGTCACCAGTGCCCATCTGCAGGGGAAGAAGCAAACACATGGATGGCAAAGGCTGTGAATGGCAGAAAACGAGGCTGGAGCACTTTTCCCACTGGTTTGGCCTCTCCTGAGCCATGGAAGCTGAGCTGGGCCACGGCCAAGGCTTGGCCAGAGCCACCGGCCAGCACTCGCCCACCTCCAGCTGCTCCCACCCACGTTTGGGGGAACAAGGGAGAGGCTGTGCTCCTGCAGCGCTGGAAAATCAGTAATCAAATGCCAATTGCTTGGTCAGAGCTTCTGGGTTTTGTAAAAAAAAAATTGGGGTTGAGTGACACAAACCCTCCTGTACAAACTCATCCCCCATGGGTCAGTTTTGCTTTCAGCTGAGGACCCTAAAAAAAAAAAAAATACCTAAAAACCAAGGTGAGTCATGAATTTGCTGGGTGCCCAACCTGAAAGGTGCCACACGCAAAAAAAATGCAACTTCAGATGCATTTTTACTTCTTTTCTCAAAGTTGTACCGTGTCCTCCTGGATCTGTCCTGGT
>VZTJ01004521.1:82249-104068 GCA_013397795.1 Orthonyx spaldingii
AATGATATATTTGTTAACTTTTTTTTTTTTTAGGGATTCAGTAGGAGAAAAAAAATCTTAAAGCACTCTTATAATATGGCATCTTTCTATTTCTGTATAAAAGCAGATCTTTTTAAAGTATTTCTGTAACTTAAAAGACCTGTCCTTTAAATCATATTTTGTCTTTAGGTAAGTTTGGTTTGGTTTTGGTTGCAAGATCCTTCTCTTTGTGAAACTTACCTTTTTTTTTTTTTTTTTTTTTTTTGTATATTATTGTTTGCAATAAATATACATTGTATTAAAAGTTCCACCTGCCCCAGGTGTGGGATTTATGATCAGGATTTATTTATGATCAGGGTTTGTTTATCAGGGTTTGTTTATCAAGGTTTATTATCAGCCTCCAGGGAACAGGGAATGCTGGATGGGTTTGGATTCGTGGCTGAGTGTTGGGGTGTCCCCCCTCTTTTATCCTGAGCACAACCATCCCAGAAAAAGCAGAGCCAGGGAATAAATGGGATTGGAGATGGACAAATCCAGGCTGGACAGGCCAGGGTGTGACCCCAAGGGGCCACCTGAGCTCCGCCTGTCCCCAAATCCCGCTGGCCCTGCTCTCCCTGGGGTCTCTGCCCCCACCTGCCCCATTTGGGGGATGCTGAGCACGAGATGAGGAGAACGGAGCCACTCCAAGGGTTTGGGCTTCCAGGTCATCCTTTAAAAACTGCTGGAATCCTCCCCAAAACCCCAACTCTCCCTCCAGCCAAGCAGGAGCTGTGTCACGCTCAGAGCTCAATGTCACCTGTCCCTTCCCAGACAGAGCCCAGGCTCTCCTGGCAGGAATGATCCCCCTGGCTCAGCCCAGCAGCAATTTTCCCATCAACCCCATTCCAAACAAATCCCTGCTCCAGCCCTGCCCTGTCTCTGCCCCTCTGGAGCAGCTCAGGACAGGCTTTGTCCCTGCTGTCACCACAGATCTCGCTGGGGACACAAATCTGTGCAGGCCCCTCCACAACGCTCCCTGCAAGGCCCCAGTTTCCACCTGGGACTGTCAAAGTGTCCCAGCTTGCCCCAAATTCTTCATGGAGCTGCAGCTGGCACAGGGCAGCCCCACAGCGGAGCTGAGATGATGTGGGGCAACTGGAGAGAGCAGGGCCAGGGAATAAATGGGATGGGAGAGGGACAAATCCAGGCTGGACAGGCCAGGGTGTGACCCCAAAGGGACACCAGAGCTCCAGCTGTCCCCAAATCCCGCTGGCTCTGCTCTCCCTGTGCTGTCTGCTCCAACCTGCCCAACCCAGGGCCCAGTTCCAGGAGTCAGGTGGAGATTTTATCCTCTCTGGACTCTTTTCCTGGCTGGAAAAACCTCCTCTGATCCCCTTCGGAGCAGGGGCCAGTGCCCTGCAGCCCCAGAGCACCCCGAGCTCCCAGCCAGGACACAAACCCTCCACACCTCCACAAAGTATTTTACACTTCAGCCAAGTACCTGCAGGGATTCATTAACTCTGAGCATTAATTGGGGTCAGTGTCACTCTGCTGTGCCGTGTGGGAACACTTTGATCCCAGACATTTCCCTACACCGCCTTCCCCTGCCCCGCTCGGACTTTGCCCGCTGCAAGTTTTGGCCTGGCTGCTTTTTGGGATGAAAGAACAAGCACAGCTCCTGGTTTGCTGGTGAGGAAGGCGCTGGGAGCTCCGGGGAGAGCTCAGTGGGGCCACGGCGCTCCTGAGAGCGGCCACGAAATTCCATGAAGCAGAAACCGTCTCTGCAGTGCTGGCGTGGGTGGGCCGGGCACACAGCGACGCGCTGGAAAAAGGCCCAAAAATCAGGGCAGACGTGGCCTGGCCCTGCAGGGCTCTGGGCCAGGAGGGACCTGCCTCATCCCACCCCTCAGCACAGGGGGAGCGGGGCAGGTCCAGCGGGGCGGAGCCGGGCCCAGCGCGGCCCCAGCTGCTCCCAGGCCGCGCAGGGACATTTCTGTGCCACCCCAGCCGCGCTCGGCTCCCCCTCTTCCCCCATTCCCCCTTCCCAGCGGAGATCTCTTCCCCCAAGAACCCCAAAGAGCAAAGCCCGGCCCGGCTCTGTTCGCTCTCGCTGTGGGCTGGGCTCAGCAAAGCCAGGCTGGACACGAAGCCTGGGCAGCTGCGGCCTCCTGCGCACCCCCGGCAGCCGGGAAAAGCGCTGGAAAAGCGCTGGAAAAGCGGCCGGCTCCGGGCACGGCGTGCTGGAGAGCGGAGCAGGAGGGGTGGGGAGGGCAGGGAACTCTGGCAGTGCTGCGGGGCGGCTTCGAGCGCTGCAGACACGGCCGGGGCCGGGCACAGATGTGCGGCGAGGTGGCTGCGGGGTGGGGGGCAGCGGCTGAGCCCCCCAGTCCCTGCAGAAAATCCAGCCTGAGCCCTGGCTCCTCGCCCCTGGCTGCGGGACGAGTTGGGGTTTTTTGTTTTGTTTTTTTTTTTCCATCAGTTTGGGGCAAAACGAGCGCCGCTAAAAACAAATCGAAGGGGGAGAAAGTTTCCAAGCGGCCGCAGGGCGCAGCCCCTCGCCCTGGGACATCCCGGCCTGCCGGGCTCGGTGTCAGCCGCTCCCTTCGGGAGCTGCGATTCCCTTTTTCCTCGGCCGGCTCCTGGTGCTGCCATCTCGTTCTCCCGGAGCGGAGCGGAGCGGCCGTGCCGGATCCCGGGATCGGGAAGGGCCGGGGATGCAGCACCGCGGGGCCGGGAGGGGCTGGGTGGATCGGGAAGGGCCGGGGATGCAGCACCGCGGGGCCGTGCCGGGATGCCGGGATCGGGAAGGGCCGGGGATGCAGCACCGCGGGGCCGGGAGGTGCTGGGTGTTCGCCCTGCCCTCCTCAAGGCCCCGCTCCCGCACTCAGGTGGGGATTTCTAAGGAAAACCGTGAAGGTTTCCCCGCGGTTGGGGTTTGTTTCCCTCGGGATCACACTCAGCTACCCAGGAGAGGGGTTTGGGAAGGGGGGACAAACTCAAAAAAAAAAAACTTTCTCCGCAAAATTTGGTTTAAATGCTTGAGTTCGATGCTGTAAAGATGGGAAAAGTGGGGAGAGAGGAGAACTCAGAGAGACAGGGCACAAAGGGGTCCAAGGAATGAGAGAGGACACCAAAAACAAAACCTGAAGCACCTCCAGCACAACCCCCTGGGAATGAGGGTGCGGATGGGATGGGGACAGCTCGTGCTCGGGAAGAGGGGGCAGTGCTGCAGGACACGGGGACACTGCTGTCCCCTCTGCCACCCCCATCTGCCACTCATCGCACCCCAGTCACGGTACCAACAACGGGGGGGCAGGAAAAGGCTCCCCCAGACCCCTCCTGCTCTGCCCCCCAGTGCAGAATGAACCCCTCTGGAGCAGGGATGGGTCACTACCCCATGGCTGTCCCCACCCCAAACTCCAAGCTATCCCACAGCTCCCAAAATTGCCAGGATTCACTATCCAGTATCCCAATGTCAGGGGGAAAAACCCCACGGGGATCTGCACTCTGCAGGATCCAAATCCAGTATCCAATATCCCAATTTCAGGGGGAAAACCCCACAGGCATCTGCACTCTGCAGGATCCAAATCCAGTATCCAATATCCCAATTTCAGGGGGAAAACCCCACCGGGATCTGCATCCTGCAGGGTCCAGATCCACCACCAAATACCCCAATTTCATCCAGTTTCCCAAACCCAACCAGTCCCCACACCAGAGTTGCCTTCTACACAAACTGGGAGGGATTTAAGCCTCGTTTCCCGAGGTGACAGCTCAGATGGGATCCTCCAGCCCAGCACAGGCAGGACAAGGTTTCTGTCCCCTCCCAGATGTGTCAGAAGGGGGGGGAAAAAAAAGCAGTTTTACATCTGATTTTCCTGCTGCCAGCGTGGGGATTAATTACACACCTCGTCTGGGCAGAACTCAGCTATCACCACGCAAAGTCTCGCTCCATAAATTTTCAACTGCTAATAATAAGGCTGGACAGGAGTTTTAAAGCTTCAGTAGACAGTTTACAATTAACCTACTCCTGTCAGCTGGAAAATCACCTTAAAATGGGATTCCAGTTCACGTCTGATTCACTTGGAGTGAGAGTTTCACTTTCTGAGAGCGAGGAACTGCTCTGGAAACCCAGGGACGGCACCGAGCAGAGCCAGGGGAAGGCCCCAGGGGCAGTTTCAGCTCAGAGCTGACCTGAATTTCTCCCAATATCGGGGCAAATTTCGCCAGGGGACTGCCAGCCCAGCCCTTGGAAGCTGGAAATCAGCTTCCATGAGTTTGGGAGCTTTTCAGGCTCATCCCAAGCAAGTTTTTATCAAGGAGACAAAACCCACCTTGGATTTAGCTGCTGCAGTGCAGGTGAGGGAGAGGAAAATGTGGATTTTGAAGCCCCAAACTACCAGGGATGCCCAAGGAACGACAAGCACAGAGCACAGGTCGCACCCACCACACCAGCCCCGTTGTTTCCTGATTCTCCATGGGTTTTTTCCAAGCTGGGAGGTGAATTCCATCACTTGGAGCCAGAGGTCACCTCCCAGCCGAGCTGGGGTAACCAGGACATCCCTGGGATGCAATGAGGGGGGAACATCCCTGGAGCTCAGGGTGTCTGACACCCTCTGCCCCCTCTTTTAGCAGCTCACTCACTACTTGTTTTGAGATAAAAATCATCCTAAAAAGAAAACGTGGACTTTTACTGCGAGGGTGGGGAGGCCCTGGAATGGAATTCCCAGAGAAGCTGGAGCTGCCCCATCCCTGGAAGCGTCCCAGGAGCACCCTGGGACAGTGGAAGGTGTCCCTGCCATAGCAGGGGTGGCACTGGATGGGCTTTAAGGTCCCTTCGCACCCAAACCATTCCATCATTCCATTCAGGGAATCTCTGGCACCCAAACCATCCCTGGTGGAGCCTTCAGCCTCACAGCTTTGTCCCTCATCTTCGCCACAGCCCCAAGGTAAAGCTTCCCAAAGAAACACCTTTGAAAAGCCCCAATCGCGAATGACATCAGCGAGGAGCAACTCGGGGAGGGGGGAGCGAGCGGGGAGCCGCCCCGTCATTTTCTGTGCTTAAAAGGCAAATTTTATTCCTGGAGAAACTTGGAAGCAAATGTGGCGTTGCCATGGTTTCACACCCACTGGCTGGAAATGACAATATTAGCAGGGTGACCTGGTAATTAGAAACTGTGCCCCCAGGTCAGGCTGCGGAGAAAATAAAGAGAGATTAGGGCGTGCTAAAGGCGCAGCACAAAGCTGCGGGCTCCTGCGCTCCCCACCTTTTATAAGCGGCCCATTTAAATGCAGATTATGACTTTCCACCTGGGGCTGCTAATCTGTCTCACAGCCAGATCAAACAATGAGCCAGCGCTCCGCACTGTGGGGCCGGGGTGCGCTGGGGCTCGGGCTGTCAGCGGCTCCTTCACGCTGCCTGTCCCCCTTTTCTCAGGGGAAAGCCCCGAGGTTTTCATTCGCAGATGATTCTTGGTGCGCCTTGGATGTTTGTGTCCTCCTCTCCCACCTGGAAAGTCCAAGGATTTGGAGAAAAACGGGTTCAGATTTTCATCCTCCTCTCCCACCTCAAACCCCAACGATGTGGAGTGAACCAGGCTCAGATTTTCATCATCTTCCCCCAAACTCCAAGGATTTGGAGCAAATCAGGCTCACATTTTCATCCTCAACTCTATCCCTAAACCCCAATGATTTGGAGCAACCCAGGCTCAGATTTCCATCCTCATCTCCTTCCCCCAAGCTCCAACGATTTGGAGGAAACTTGGCTCAGGTTTTCATCACCTCTGTCCCCACAGCTCATGATTTGGAGCAAACCAGGCTCAAATTTTCATCCTCATCATCCTCCACACTCCAATGATTTGGAGCCACCTCCCTGGGCAGTTCCAATGCCTGACCACCCTTTCCACGTAGAAATTCCTCCTGATATCCAACCTGGACCTCATCTGGTGGAGCTTGAGACCATTTCCTTTCGTCCTGACATTCCCTGGGAGCAGATCCAACACCCCCGGCTGCCTCCTCCTGTCAGGGAGTTGTGCAGAGCCAGGAATTCCTCCTGAGCCTCCTTTTCTCCAGGCTGAGCCCCTTTCCCAGCTGCCCCTCAAGAAATGCCCAAGGAATCCTTCCCTGGCACCGCAAGCCTGGCCCAGCCCCGCCGCTCTCAGCAGGACGTTGTTAACCTGGATTCTCCCCATGGAAAAAGCTCGGGAAAAGCAGCCCAGGTGCTTCCAGCTGTTTTCCCTGGTGGCAGCTGCTGCTGGTGGTGGCTGGGTGGGGACTGTCCTCACCCGGGGATGTCAGAAAGGCACAGCCCCGAATTCACCAGCAGGACGTTAAAACCCATCCCGCTTCCAGGGGTAATTCCAGAGTCACCAAGGCCAGGTGACATCAACGCCGCCGACAGGGAAAGGTTTCAGCTCCTCAGAGCTGCACCTGGCCCTCGACCGCTCTTCACTTTCATTAAGAGCGTTTCAGGGCCGCTAATCCCCGCCCTGCCCCCGGCGCAGCCCTGGCAGGTATTTCCCACAGCCCGGGCAGGTGTCAGGTGCATCGGGCACCTTCCCAGCTCCCCGGAGAGCGCCTGGAATTTTATCTGCTGTCCTGGAGCTGCCAAAGCCAAGGGCTCAAGGCCCAGCCTGTGCCAGACCCTGGTGAAATGCAGGGTTCAGGTCCCACTGTCCCCTCCTGGGATGGATTTTGCTGTCTCTGTGGCTTTATGATCCTGGAAATCTGAGCTAGGCCAGCTCCATCCGACCAGAGTCAGACATTCCCCATTCCAGAGCCACCTCAGCCTTTCAAAGTAGGAGAGAAAAGGGGGAAATGAATCCCGGGAGACTTGGGAGGACACAGAGGAGGATTCTGCCTTCCCCTCCTCGATCCCAATCTTTGCAAAATGCTCTTGGCAAACACAGGAAGGGAAAGCCAACGGAGCATCCTGGAAAGGAACCCAGAACCCCTTGGGAAGAGCAGTCTCTGACTGCAGTGGGCAAAACCCTTCACGTCCAGCTGCCTTTTTTTGGTGATAAAACAGGGATTGCTCCTTGGAGCGACGCTGGGGTGATAAAGGAAGGATGATAACGGAGTGCGAGGCACTGGGAACACGGAAAAGCAAGGCTGGATCCCTTCCCTGCCCACCTCTGGCATCAGGCAAAGCTGAGCTTTTCCGTGCCTCAGTTTCCCCCAGTTTCAGCTCCTGCTGCGCTGCACAAAATGGAAATCACGGAGCCCATTCGGCACCGTTTCATTGCAGGTACCAGCCCTGCAGAAGGGATTTTGGTCACCTTATCCCTGCAGGCAGCACAGACGCTGAGAAAGGACCCCCAAAAAAGCCCAACCTGAGCCTCATCAGCTCCATCCTCGCCTTCCTGCAGCCCCTCTGCTGCCTCCCGGCCCCTTCGCTCGGCCCCGTTCCTCCTCCCTGCCCAACCTGTCATGGTTTATTTTGTTTGGGTGGATTTTCTTTCTCCTTCTCCCCCCTCCCCGGCCAAACAGATACTTTTCCCATGGAGATCCAGCCCGCTCCGGGCCCATTAGCATCCTTGTGCATAATTAGAGCCGCGAGCATTGTCATGCAAAGCAGCCTCGGATGACAACACTCGAGCCCGGACGACGCAGGAACGCTGCGAGGAAGTTTCTCACACTGCTTTCAGCCAAGGCAAACCGGGCTCTGCACGGCTTGGAGATTTTAATTAATTAATTAATCGGTGCTGGGCTCTCCTCGCAGCCCCAGGGCTGCACCTTTTTGTGGGATGGAATCCTGGAACGGTTTGGGTTGGAAAGGACCCTGAAGCTCATCCCATTCCACCCCTGCCACTGTCCCAGGCTGCTCCAAGCTGGCTTTGGACACTTCCAGGGATGGAGCAGCCATGGAATAACCTGTGCCAGGGCCTCCCCTCCCTCTCAGGGCAGGATTCCTTCCACAGAATACTTTTAACTCTATAAAATAAATCAAACCCCCACCCCAGGCAGCCTCAGGCTCATTTGCCACCAACCACGGGGGGCAGGAGGGCTGAGCCAGGCTCTGCTGCCCCGTGGGTTCTGTCCTCACTGCTCTCCTTGAGGCCTCACCTCAGCCAGAAATGCTCCAAAAGCTTCTTCTGCTCCCGAATCAACACCTTCAAGGGGTTTCTGCTGGGTCTGGATGGACACTGGTGGTGGTGGTTGGGGAAAGTTGGGCCCAGGACAACCCAACAGAGAAGATTGGCTGGATCTGAGCTCCTCTCATGGAATATTCCCCTTCCCGGCTGCTTTTCCCCCGCTCCTCGGGCAGGAGATGGGAGCAGGTTCATGTCAAAGGCACAAGGACAGGGAATCCACATTTTCCCGAGAAAACTTATAAAATAGGAGCTGATTTTCAAATAATTCCAGCAGAGCCAGGGGGAAACTCCCATATTCCCTGACCCCACTGAGAGCAGCCACGTTCACCACGGGACAGAGCAAAAGATCAGCTCAGAAAGGGAGAATAAAGGTGGAATTGTGGCTCTAAGAAATTCCCAAGCCCTGTTTCCAGAAGGGATTTACCTTCCCAACGGGCAAAGTCCCATTCCCTGGCAGTGGGATCTGCACAGCCCCATTTCTGGAAAGGGTTTAGGAGCCTCCAGTTGAAGGATTTTGCTCCACAGGAGGACATTTAGAAGCCTTTTATCAAAACCCCGAAATATTTTATCAGCCCCAAAATCTTTTATCAGCCCCAAAATGTTCCCTGCAAAAACCACCCCACATCTGCTCCCTCCTGCTCCACTCCTGGCTGGGAAGAGATCCCAGAAAGATCCAAGGCTAGAGGGGCTCCCCACACTCATCAAACAGAACAAATCAACCCCAAATCCTGCCTCCAGAGCTGAAATATCCATCAGGAATTTGTCCTGGGAACTTCCAGCAAGCCCAAAAAAGGGCTGGGGGGACATCTCCAGACGGAGTTTCCATCTCTTTCCTTGGGATCTAATGAAAAACTCCCGACAAGAGGCAGCAAAAGGTGGAGAAGCAGCCGAGCCAGAGCAGTCCTGGTGATTGAAACGTGCTGAAACCTCGGGATGCTGCTGGAAAGGCCAGGGATGAACAAACACACCTGGTGGCTCTAATCCTCAAACCAGCGCTTCTCTCCCCGAATCCCAGCTCCCCCGGCAGCTGACGTGGGTTTGGCACCCACATTCCAAAGCCTTTTCATCTCCCTGAGGTGCTCTGCCAGCATTTTCTGTTACAGTAACAAGAACTCCTTTGAGGCAGGAATTTCAGGGGGAACCAGTGGGAGACCGGGGGCTGCGGGGAGGGACGGCTTTGAACCCCTCCCGGGCGTGATTTTTGCCATTTTTTATCCTCCCTCACACCAATCCCTGCTCAGCGAAGGACAGGGCTGGGAATATCCCGCATTTCTATCACGGGAGTATTCCTGAGGCTCCACCTGAGCATCCCAGACAATTCCAGCCCCTTCCAGGTCGCAGGACTGAGTCAGGATCCCACTGCAGCAGGTTGAGTCACAGGGGTGGAATTTGGGGCTCAGGATCCCACTGCAGCAGGTTGAGTCACAGGGGTGGAATTCGGGATATTCCCGAGGTGTCCCGGGTTTAACCCTTCACCTCCCAGCTCTGCTCTTTGCTTTCACCCTGGAAATTCTCCCTCGGGGCACAGAGCAAAGCATCAGCGCTTAAACCGCGCTGGAGCAGCAGCAGCAGTGAGACGTGGAGAGGAGAGAGGGACCCCCACCGGTGTCTCCCCAAATTCCCGCAGGATGCCAGCACTCCCCAACCCTGCAGAGCTGCCCAGAACCAGGGATTTCAGCCAAAAACACCGCTCAGGGCCACCCCGCCCCTCAGCGGGTCCGTGGGCGATCTGGTACTCATTAACACCCTGTGTGACCCTTCCCTGGGGGGGACTGGGGAAAAATGGGAAGTGAAGGAGCCACAAACACCCCCGGGTCCCTCACCTGCCCCACACCCCCCTGAAATGAGGAGATCTGGGCCGAGGGGACCCGGGGAGCAGCGGAGGGGACACCCCTTCACGCACAGGACACCCCAAAAACTCCGATGGATCCGCTTTGAAGGCGGCGCTGCCTTGTCCAGCTCTCTGTGCCCTGCTCCACACACAGGCAGCGCCTGGAATGTCCAGCAGCTCTTGGGACGCAGGAAAAACCCCCCTGGATGACCCAGGGAGGTGAGCACAGCCCCAGGCGTTTCCAGCCCCAGAGCCCAGCCGGGGATGGGCAGAGCCAGGCACCGACCCCACGCCACCCCTGACTGCCGGGGCACGGGGTTGCTGTGCCCCCCTGGGATGGGAACCGGGCCAGGAGGAGCTGCCAGGAGCGTTTCCCCTCCGGGCCGGGATGGTTTGGGTGACAGGAGCCTCCCGCAAAGCAACGACAGCGCTGAGGGCAAAGGGTGCAGGGGCAAATCCTGGAGCCTTTTCCAGCCCAAGGGGCAGCTCAGCCCCCCCGAGGGCAAGGCAGGGGCTGGGAAGGGGCTCAGGGCACTGCTGGCAGCTGGAAGAGGCACAGAGGAGGAAGAGGGAGGGGGCAGGACGAGGCCACTGGGCCCTGGGTGACAGCTCTGCAGGGACAGCCACAGCCAGAGCCAGCCCGGGCTTCTGCCCCTCTCTGCTCCTGCAGAGCCCCTTCCCAGACCCTGCTGTGGCCAGGGCAGCCCTGGGAAGCTCCCCAGCTCTCCAGGATTCTTCTCCAGCTCCCTGAGAGGAGAGGACATCGCTGATCCCTTTCCTGGAATTGTAGGAGCTTTTTGCTGGACAAATCTTTGTCCTCCTTTCCGAAGGTTTCCTGCCTGGGAAGCGATTTTGGAGCAGGGCAAAATCAGAGTTTGGGGTGGGTCACTCATGGGCATCGCACCGAGGACACAAAGGGATGACACAAATTCCCAATCTGCCCTTGCTCAGCTGCTCCCTGCTCCACTCCTTCGGCAAAGTGAAAAAATAACCCGGAGAAATTAAATATTCCCTAAAGCTGGGCCTGCAGCGCACGTTAATGTTCAGCAGCTCAGGAAAATGACAACTCTTTGTTTAGATTTTCTCCTAATTCAGATTTCATACGGGCCTCCCCTAATCCAGACCCAATCCATCTTCCCTCCTGTTTGTTTTCTCTCCCCCCTCCCTTTTTTTTTTTTTTTTCTTTTAACCTGTTTAATCCTTTTAAGTTCAAGGATTTGAAAAGCAAATACTATAAAAGATGAAAGGTGCGTTGGAGGAAATCAACTTTGATAAGAGGCTTTTATGGCTTGTAAACCTTATTCCGGCCCTTGGGCTTGAAAGGCAGCACTAATTTTAAGAGCCTTATGCAAGCCTCACGTTGAGCTTCAAAAAAAAAAAATTGTGTTTTAGCCCAGGAATGGTGGGGCTCAGGGGCTTCTCCTCACGGTGGCCCAAATTTGGGCAACCACAGCACAACTCTGGATTTTTAAGGACCCAAGAAACAGCAAGAATGAGTTTAGAAAGAAGAAAAAAATATTAAATTTTAGCATTAAGAGCATAATCCTGAATAAATTGCTTGATATTCTCCTTAAAGCTTTGCACCTGCAGCGGCTCCAGCCACGATCCCACACCTGGACTTTTACAAACCCCAGAAATGGCCAGAGCAGCTTTAAAATGCAGGGAAAACCCACCAAATATTGGGATTAATGGCACAGCCCCTGAATAAACTGCTGGTGTGATATTCTCCTTCAAGCTTTGCACCTGCAGCATCTCCAGCCACGATCCCACACCTCAAGACCTCTTCCAGGAAAGGGATCTCCATCAGGAGATTCCTTGGGCTCCTGCTTCTCCCAGAGGAGCTGGAAGCGTCGGTGGCGGCTGAAAAACCAGGAGAGGAACTCCCTCAATACCAGACAATCACCTGCAGAAAGGGGCTGGGGGGTCTTTCCAGCACCTTGAGGTGTTTGAATTATTTTAGGGACATTTCCACACATTCCCAATCCTGAGCAGGGGAAACATTATCCCCATCACCTGTTTCCCACTGTTCCCACTTATCCCCAGAGCTGGAGGGAACATTGCTGATTAACTCCAAAATTTGATACTTAATTTTCATCGAGAACAACCACCAAAAAGATCGGGAATAATAACAATTCGGCTCAGCCACCCTAGAGCTTTTCAGTGGGATTTGGGTCATGCCCTGAGCGTGTTTTTGGAGCTGCCTGGTGCATGAAAACACAAAGAAATTCAATAATTTTTCAGCCAAGCCCAGTGCAGGGCAGAGACCTCGAGCTTGGCCGTAGTACCAGGCAAGGTCAGAACAACGAGCTCCAACATTGTGGGTGCAGGGAATGGCTCAGGGACCCGAATTAATGGGATCTGTGGGAGTTGTGCAGGAATTAATGGGATCTCTGGGAGCTCTGCACGTAGCCTGGGTGCTGCTAATGAGCAGCACAGGCAGCAGGAGCAGCCTGGAATCCCGGCTGGCCTCGGCACGGCCGCGGGGCACCCGTGGGGAGCCACAAACTGCTCTGAACGCCGAGGTTTTCCAGCCTAAACCAGCAAAACAGGGAAAGGCTGAGGGGGAAATGAGGCAGGGAGGGAAGGCACACTTAGGGAGCTTAAGGGATTTTCCCCAGCTGGCGAGGAGGGGGTTGAAAGGAGGATTTCTGGATCCCAGTTGGATCCCAAACCCCTTCACTGCCCTGAAACTGTTCCTCCAGGAAGGCAAATGCAGCTGCAATTCCAATGGATCCCTTTGCAAGCACAAACAGGAGGAACAGGGACTAGGACAGCTGAGATCCTGCAAGAAATGCTCCTGGGACACACAATGTCCCAATTTTTGGAGCTCAGTCCCGCCCGTGGGGCTCCTGCACTTATCCCCCTGGTTAATTTTTGGTGTTATTGTCCCCTGAAAAGCAAAAACTGTTTGCAAACACTGAAATCCAGCAGTTTTGACCTCTGGAAAATGCTTCCAGCAGCCCTGAGCAGCAGGAAGTGCTTTTATCACCAACCTTCTCTCTCCCACAGATCTGCAAAGCTGGGGAGCATCTCGTTCATCCCCTGGGCTCGGAATGACAGCAGAGAACCAGCCCAGCCTTGTTCCACCCCCCAGGCTGAAAAACTGCCAGTAAATAACAACAATCCTGGGAATAATCAGGGAGAAGGGTTGAGGACATTTCCATGGCCTTGTGGAGCAGTTATCCTGGGAAAGGCTTTCCAGCCCGGCCCAGATGTCAGGTGTTCCCCCCAGGATCCCGGCCCGAGCCAGGCTCGGCTTTCTGGGAGGGAAGCAGCAGCAGCAGCGGGGTTGTGGTTTCATAGCTCAATAATATCCAATTTCGGGATCATTTTCACCTGGGAAGCGCTTTTGGGGGGAGCTGGGAGCTGTGCCCAGGGCAGGTGAGGAGCAGGAGGTGACACACAGGGGGATTTGGGACCTGGCACATCCCTCTGCCAGCCCAAACCCCAGGATCCACCAAGCCACGGGAAGACGAGCTGGGAACAAAAATCAGCCTCCACTTACGGGATAAACCCCCAAATCTTTAATATCAAGGAACAGCACGGCAAATCCCACACCTTTATCCTCATCCTTTGGGATTCCAGCCTGCTCCACAGGACTCCCCCATCCCTGCTCGGCTCCCGATGTCCCCCAGGAGGAGGAGGAGGATGTGGAAGCGCAGCTGTCCTGCTCAGCAGCCCCACACCACCACCCCAGCGCTGTGCTGACACTCGTTCCAACCAGCCTGCAACATTTGGCCACCAGAGCTGCTCCCTGTTTGTTTTGGGAGGACCAGGGATTGCTCAACAGCTGCTGGGGAGGCCTGGTTAGCCAAAAAAAAAATAATAATGCCCTACCCTGAGCACATCTCCAGGGAAACCAAGTGGTTTTTCCACTTATTTCTGTGTCACCAGTAGCACCAGGGGACTCTGCCCAAGAGCAGCCCCACACCGAGGGAGAGGAGCCACCCAATCCGGCAGGAATGGGGCGAGGAGGAGGAGGAGGAGGAGGAGGAGGAGGAGGAGGGAGGTGAGGAACAGAGGAAAGGTGACACAATGGGTGGCCACGGCTCAGCCAGAGCTGGATTTCCAAGGTCTGAGTGGCCAGAGGAGGAGGAGGAGGGAGCCCTTCCCCAAAGGTCTGTTTCCAATCAAAAGGAGCATCCCAGAGGAGGAGCTGCCTGTGCCTGCCCGGCCGCGCTTCCCAGACACTTCCAGCCCTGTGGGAAGGGCCCGACCAAGGCACGAGGTGAGGAGCCCAGAGCCTGGGAAGGGCAGGACGGGCCCTGGGACCACACGTGGGACCTGCAGGAGCCCCCACCCAACCCAGCCTTGAGTCCCCGGAGACCTGGCAGGGACCCAGCTGCCAGGAATTCCACACGAGTGGCAGGAAGGGACAGGCAAAGCTTGTCACAAGCCCCGAAAACAGTGTCTACTTCAAACATTTGGGGAAAAGATCTTAATTATAACAACTTTATTTTTATATTTGAAGCAGTTGACAGGCCCATCCTATTCAAAAACGAGGCTGCAGAACACAACTTCCTGCATCTCCATTTGCCAAGATCCTCACACCCCACGAACCCTGGTCCCAGGAGCCACTTGACCCCACAGAGTGACACTTTTTCAAACAGGAAAATAATCAGGAATGGATCTCTGGAATTGCAGTTTTCCGTCGTGGTGAGAGAGGATGGCACCAAAACTCCTCCTCTCTTGGGCCAGAGTGTCACAGCTCCGTGACGGCAGCGCTGCCACCTGAAACCAAACCAGGGACCGAGCACCTCCAGAGCCACCAAACGTTTCTGTCCTGGCTCTGGGGAGAGTCCCAAACCCTCTGTGGATCGGGGTCACCCCAAACACACTCCCACAGCTGCTTCCATAGAGCCACCCCTGACCCCTTCCTTCCTCTGCTCCTCCTCCCACGCCAAACCCTGGAGCTGCCTCACCTGGGACAGGGAGTGCCCGCAGCCCCTGCTCGCCCTTCAGGGTGGCATCAGGATCAGGATGGGATCAGGATCAGGATCAGGATCAGGATCAGGATGGGATCAGGATCAGGATGGGATCGGGATTTGGATCAGGATCAGGATGGGATCAGGATGGGATCGGGATCGGGATCAGGATCAGCATCGGGATCAGGATCAGGATGGGATCAGGATGGGATCAGGATCAGGATGGGATTTGGATCGGGATCAGGATCAGGATGAGGATCAGGATCAAGATGGGATCAGGATGGGATTGGGATCAGGATCAGGATGGGATCAGGATAAGGATGGAATCGGGATCGGGATCAGGATCAGGATGAGGATCAGGATCAAGATGGGATCAGGATGGGATTGGGATCAAGATCAGGATCAGGATCAGGATGGGATTGGATCAGGATCAGGATCAGGATCAGGATCAGGATCAGGATCAGGATCAGGATCAGGATCAGGATCAGGATCAGGATCAGGATCAGGATCAGGATCAGGATCAGGATCAGGATCAGGATCAGGATCAGGATCAGGATCAGGATCAGGATCACCCACCTGGTCCCGTTGCACCCCAGCCCCACACCCTGGGCACAGCCTTGCATCAACCCAACCTCCCCAAAACCAGGCTCCAAACACTCCCAAGGTTTTAGGAAGGAAATAAAGACCCTTTTCTCCTAAATTAAAATCCTTTTCTTCCCCTCCCCAACACAGCAGGGCCTCTGCTATCCCTGAGTTTGATAAATGAAAGGAGCTCTCACATCCAACAGCCCCTGGATTCCCGTGGCTATCCCGAGCATCCCTTAAAATGTCCTTTTAACGAGCACAACTTCCCAAAGGCTGAAGTTCCACCCCAGCTTTCTCCATGGAGGTGCAGTGGTGCCAGATCAGTGCTGAATTTTACAGAGCATCCTGAAGAAGCTGAGGCTCCGTGGGCTCCCAGCAGGGTGGAACAGGGCCCGTGGCGTCCAGGGGTGAGGAGGAGGTGGATGAGGAGCAGCCAGCCCATCCTGGAGCAATCCCGGAGCTCATTAAGTGCATCCTGCTGGCCCAGCCCTGCCCAGGACTGCTCCAACCCCTGTCCGACATTCCCTCCTCCCGGCTCCTGTCAAACAGCCTTTAACCTCTTCCCTCCTGAGGCCCAGCCGAGCGTGGGGAGCCGCAGGAAAGGGGATGGAGAAGAATTCCAGGGGAGCAGCACTCAGAGGTCACCAACCCCGAGCGCTGAACTTCCTTCTTTTCCCAAAAAACAGGGCGGGAAGGGGGGGAGAGGCCTTCGCTGCGATGAAGAGCGGTGGGAACCCACTCCTCCTGCTCAGCCTTGGGAGGATGTGGGCCCAGCTGGGGGCGGCCAGGATCAAAGAGCCTTTGACATTTTCAGACCAAAGGGTCTTATTTTTATTTTATTTCTGAGGGCCACATGCAGTCAGAGGCCTTTAATGGTGCTGGAAACAGATGGGCCAACGGTTTCTCTGCTCGTCCAGGGCGCCAGGCAGAAAAATACTGCTGAAAAATGAGCAATAAAAGTTTTCCCTTCTCCATTTACCATCCCTGCTCCTCTCTGGCTCCTGGAAAGTGACACTGGACAAGGGAAGGGGCTGGAGTGTCACCTCCTAATCCCAAGGTGTCTCCAACAGGTCAGGCTTGTTCTGGATGGGAATCAAACCCTGCCAGCCCTCCAAACAAAGGAATTGTTCTCATTTTCAATAAGGAGCCAAAGGAAAATGTTCAGACTCTTCCAGGTTCTTGATTTCTGCTTGGAATTGTTTTTCCCATTTTTGCTTCGTTTGGGCAAGAGAAGGAAAATAAAAAAGGAATGAAGGAATGAAGGAGTAAAAGGGAAAATGAAAGGAAGGGAGGAAGGATGAAGGAGAAACCATTTTAGAGGCTGAAAGTCCCAAAAATCAAAGCCAGGCTTTTCTCCAGGAAGAGGAATTAGTTAAGATTTTGGGAGAGAAAGGGTCAAGGTTTGGTTGGAAAATTCTCAATTCAATTTAAAGTCATCACCTCCCTCTGCCCCTGGAGCCCCCCACTGGAGTTATTGATCCTTGGAAGTTCAGCACAATCTGCTGTGAGCTCCCCAAACTCAAAGATCGTCCTTTCCTTGGCTCTGCCATGGGCAAAAACCATCCCAAGGATCAATAAAAATCAGGACAACGCACTTGGGGAATAAAATCACCCCAGACCTCCAGCCAAGCCATCGCCCATCATTTCTCCAGGGAGCTCCAGCTCTCCCAAAGGGACATTCCAGCCTCCATGGCCGGATGTCACAGAGCTGGGAATTCCATCACAGAGCTTCAACTCCCCCTGGATCAGTCCCTGCCAAGAGCCCACGATGGACGCGCGGCAAAATTCCCAGACAGGATAAAAAACGAGAGGGAAAAGCAGTGCAGGTGTGCAGCTGGGATTGGGAAACCTGGGATGATGCAGAGAGCACTTCTGGAACTGGTCTGGACCTCAGCATGGACAGCTGTGGCCTCCAAGGATGGGCACAGGGATGGACAGGCAGGAGCCAGGAATGCTCCAGGGACAATATCCCAGTGCAGTCCTGGGAGAACACAACCGGCAAAATATTGGGGAAACCCAATGAAAAACGATTAAAAATTCCCCACCAAAATGCGTTTTTATCAACAGCTCCTGGGCTTCTCCAGGAGGCCCCCTCAGGCTCCAGGCTGGAGCACAGCAAGGGCATCCTCACCCCGGGGCTGGGATATCCTGGCTGCAGGAATTCCCCCCTATCTGCGGGATCAGCCCCATTAGGATGGATGCGTTCCCATTATCTTGGCAGGAGCAGCTTTGAGCAGGAGCCAGGGTGAGTTCTCCGGGTTGGGATGGAGGAATGAGGCTGGACAGAAGCACCCGGGAGCCGGGAGAGCCGGGAGACACCGACCTCACCTCCCAGGCGCTGCGGTTGTGGGAAACCGAGGGATTGGCATCCAAAGGCACGGCGGGCCCCAGCCCTGCTCCGGCAGCACCTGGAGCAAGCAGCCCGAACAAGCCCTCTCCCTCCCAGGAACAGAAATAGATTTGGCTCCCAGAGCTATTTTTATTCCCTCCAAAAATATTTTGACAGGACCCCCTTGCATCATCGCCGCCGCTTCCCCTCTCTGGCGGGCGAGGCGTGGCACGGGCGGATCCGCTCAGCGAGCGACCCGAGAGGCTTTGGCGAAAACAGGGAGCCCAAAGGGATGGAGGCAGTGGGACTCAGGGGTCACCCAGGGCTTTTTGGGATCCTGGAAAGCAGCGAGGAGCTCGGGCAGCCGCGCTGAGGCTGGCAGCAGTGGGGTGGGAGTAGCTCGGCTCAGGGGGAGAGCAGCTGCTGGAGAACAGGGATGAGAAGGGAGAGCTCCCCGATGGGATTTGGGCTGCCAGGCTGGCCCTGCTCAGCATCAGCATGGCTGCCTTTGTTAGACAAACCCCAAATGCCCACAGAAACCCCATTTCCTGCCTTTTGAAGTTAATCACAGTTCAACTTCCATCTTCTCTTCTCCCACCGCTGCAGTCACCCTTTCAAGGACCACCTTCCACACTGAGACCCCACCACCAGCCCCAAACCCCCCTGGGCACAGAGTCCACTGGTCCCTGAGGACCAAATATGCGCAGTGGATGTGCCTCCAACCCAAAACTTCCCGGAAAAGGTCCCCAAGTTCCATTTGCAGTGCCAGAGGACCAGGCAGCGAGGAGATGGCCCTTCCATGCTGGGCAAGCCGAGGACACCCCGAAACCAGGGGTTAACACAAACGCAGGGCGGAACGGGGTGTTCTGCTTTCCTTTCAGGAACCCTGGAGCTCTTTATGGCAGGTGACACCTTCCAGCTCCGCTTTCTGCTCTCAGAGCTGTTCCCCCTCAGCGATGGCTGCGATAGGAGCAGTGCTGGAGCCGGGCTTTGTCCTGCCCCACACCTCGCTGAAAAGGGAGATAAAACCCGCCCCAGGCCAGGGTTACGTGCTCCTTCTTCCATCGCAGCCAGGACGGTGAAGGCAGCAGCTCCCTGTGAGAAACCAGCGCTGAGGTGCTGCTCCCAGCACGGCTGGGGAGCAATTTCACCCCTGTTCCTTTAGGGGAAAAACCAAAACTGAAGAAACACAGCTTTGTTTGGGGTCCCCCTTCCCTGCTCCCACTCCTTCCCTTATTCTCTGTGCTGCGTTGAGCAGTTACAACGTGAAAGAGAAAACTCTCCTCTCCTGAGGAAGCTCCTGGAGCTCCGTGCCCTTGCTGGGATCCCACCAGGGATCTCTGGGGGTGAGGGGCTGCCCCGTGGGGCTCTCCCAAAACGCTGCCTGCTGCTGGTGGCTGCTGAGGTTGGGGGCATCACTGAAAACTTCCCCCAATCCTTCACCTCACCCTCTCACTCTTCCCTGCATTATCTTCTCCCTGAACACCAATTTTCCAGGCCAGAACCTGCTCTCCTGGCCCCGTTCCAGCTGGATCCAGCCCCTGCTCAGCAGCAGTTTCCTGCCAGGCTCCGAGATGGGAAAATCTGGGTGGGCAACGGGCACAACACCCCAAAAACTCCCCAAAACTCAACCCCAGGGTGGTACCATGGCACAGCCATCCTGAGGCTCCCCCAGCCCGCAGAGTCAAGGGAGTGGGATCACGTTTGGAGAGGTGGATTGGTGGCTAACAGGGAATAAGGAAAGGAACCTGCCAAGTCCCACATGCTGGAAAAGGCTGTTGCCTCACCAGGGACACCCTCCTTTCCCTCCTTTCCCTCCTTTCCCTTCCCTCCATGGGGTTTCAGCTCTGGGAGCCAAACTGGAACCGCCTCAGCTTGCCTGGTTTGAGGTTGAGTGCTCCAGCTTTCCCCACCTCCTTCCCTGGATTCCCGTAAATGTCTTGGCCAGCCTGGGCTGAACTGAGGGTTTACAGCAAAACCTGAGTGTGGGTGCTGAGGCTTGGGCTTGGCCAGGGCTCCACTTCAGTCCTGGTGGCTCTTGGAGCTGGAAGAGTAAAGGAAAAAAAGGGGCTGGTGGAGCCAAGCAGGGAGACGTGAATCACGGCACTGGGGATGGTGGGGACGGTGAGGTAGAAGGGGAAAGAAATAAATATATAAATATATATATATAGCTTAGTGTGAGGTTCCAAAACCTGACAGATCCCCAGCCAAAACCCGGCAGATGCTGACAGAGTGGTACCAAAATCCTCAATGCATCAAATCCCTTTCAGCAGCTCTCAGGGGAACCGGGGCTGCTCAGGGCAGGGAAGAGGTGTTAATCCAGCCCCAGCCCCCCTGGGGAACAGCCCCGCTTCCCTGGGGTCGGGACTGCCCTGGATGTGCTTGTCCTGCAGGAAACCCACCCTGCTTCGGGCGAGGGGAGAACAAACCCCATCCCACGGCCGAGGGAGGCAGGGCCTGAACTTGTCCCCCCAGGGGATGGGGGACACCGCAAGGAGCGGCAGCGCTGACCCTCCCTTCACTGCCCCTTTCCTGGGACACCCTGCAGAGCCAAACTGAGCTCAATTCCTGCCTGACCCAAGCAAGGACCTTTGCCTGCCCAGAGCGGCCCCCGCAGCTCTCCAGGAGTCATCCCACGTTGGCAGCACCTGGGATGCTGCGGTGGGCACAGCTCCAGCGCCTTTCCCCTTCCCGTTCCCCTTCCCCTTCTCTCGGCAGGCAGAGCCTCGGTTTTTCCCCGCAGCAGGAGCCCGCAGCCCATTAGACAAGGCCTGATTGCTCCTCCTCACCTCCCCCGTGACACAATCGAGTGCGCATACAAGGCAGAACAAAACAGTGACAATTGGTGACAAATGGACTGCACAGCATCCCGTGGCCCCGTCGCCAGGGAGACCCTGGCCAAGCATGGGCGGCCGCGATCCGGGCCGGCAGAGGGGACACAGGTGCTGGGAAAGCGGCACGGCCCCTTCTGCTGACGGGGGTGACGGGGCAGAGCCGCCCCAGCCCCGGGCTGGGACCCAGGACTGCGACCCGTCAGGCCCGGCCGGCTCTGCCTCGCCCCCGCCGTTTCCCCCCCGTTAACAGGGGTAATTTTCCCGAGGTATTTTCCCAGGTCGCAGCGGCGGTTTGACAACAAACAGAAAGGGGAAAGGGGTTTTTTTTTAACTGTTGCGCTCCCCGCGCCCAGCACAGCCCCGGGCTCGGAGCTCAGCTCGGGGCCGGACACGGAGCACAAGCCCGGCTCTGCCAGGGGAGGAACCGAGGCCAGCGGAGCCAGAATGACGCCGGCTCCCCAGCTCCGTGCTGGCAGAGCCGGGAGGCCCTTCCGGGAACATTTTGGAATGACTCAAAGCCTTTTACTTTCGATGCGGGTGATGTCAGTGCCCCGCAGCCGCCGTGCGAGCGCCCCACGCTCAGCCGGGGCTGCGGGCGCCCGCCGACACTCAGAGCACGGCAGAACTGGCCGGGCAGTGCCCAAAACCCGGCCTCCCCCTCCACAGCAGCCACGACCACTGCCGGAGGTCGGGATAATCTGAGCTGCTTCCCAAGGGATACCTGCAGCACCCCTGGGCACGGTGGGGTTCGGGCAAAGGTTGGATTTGATGAACTCGGAGGTTTTTCCCAACCTTAACGAGTCTAAAAAACAGCCCCAGAGCAGCGAGAGCCCCTGGGAAACTTCGCTGCAGACAGACAGAGCTGCACCCTACAGCTTTATGTTCTCCGTGCCCTCGGGAGCGGTGCCGGGGGTGAAGCCGAGCATCCCCGGCAGGTCCCGCTGTCCCCACGGCGCTGTCCCCCTGGTGCAGGTGGGCAAGAAGGAGTTAAGGCTGCAGCTGCCAGCCCGGCGGTGCGGAGTTATGCTCAAACTGTTCCCACTGCCGCATGAAGTCAGCTGTCATTAGGGAACAAAGGCGCCCCGGAGCAGCTCAAGTTGTGTCACACTCGGGAGGCGCAGAGACTGCTCCCTGATTAGGATTTCTAAATCAGTCCCATCGAGGCCACCGAATAAAGCCGCGGAACAATGAGCGGGGGCACATTCACACAAGCGGCAGCCCCTGCGTCCCCCCCGCCGCCCTCCCCACCCCCTCGCACGCTTCTCCT
>VZTJ01004521.1:104382-115739 GCA_013397795.1 Orthonyx spaldingii
TTCCCCATCCCATCCCCTCCACATCCCACTGGGCACAGCCCCTGCTGCTCCGAGCCTGGCCCTGCACCCCATTCACCCCCACATCCCTCTGGGCACAGCCCTGCTGCTCCAGAGCCTGGCCCTGCACCCCATTCACCCCCACATCCCTCTGGGCACAGCTCCTGCTGCCCAGGCCTGGCTCCCCATCCTTGGTCGCCCCTCATTTGGGGCATTTTTAAGTCACTAGAACAGGGCATCTCCTCAGCAGGGACCTCTCTTGCCCCAGGAGGCACCAGCCCTGTGCCAGGTGCCCACGTTGGGGGTGGAGGGGGCAATGCCAGGCACTGCAGCTCCCTGGCCTCTTCTCTGGAGGAGGCTGGAGCAGCTTCTGGTGGCCAGAGCAGCATCCCGGTGACCTCTCCTCGGCCACTGACCATGGCAGTGGTGGCCACTGCAGCCTTTGGCCTGTCCTGAGCCCATCCCAGGGACCAGCAGCCCCCAGGCACGGCCCAGCTGAGTGGTGGCTGCAGAGGGATGGATTTTCCTTTGGGAATGAGGGGGCTTTCCTCACCTCAACCCCATCCACACGCAGAGCAAACCTCAGCTGCAGCAAGGATGGGTCACCTCCCTCAGGCCTGGGCTGGTGCAGGACAGCCCCTTCTTTTTGGGGGTGCTGGACTCCCCCACACCGGCCCAGAGCGTCACCCACAGCCTCATCCCTGTCCTTGCCCACAGAGGGGTTTTTTCCTGCTAAGCAAGACTTTGTGCACCCACAACCAGATCCCGGGGGCCAAACCCATCTCAGCTCCCTCCCTGAACGCTCAGGTTCTCAGGCTCTGAGCAGGAGGGAGATGTTGGTTTGGCTGCTGGGGTCTGTGAAAACGCTTTTCTTGGAAAAAGCAGCAATTCCAGCAGGAAATGACGCAGCACGAGTCAGAAAACCTTCAGGGAAACCCAGCCGCTGGTGAATTTGGGACATTAAACCCCCCAGAGACAGGAATTAAGTGCTGATGGCTGCTGTTCTTGGCTCGGAACGGACCTTTGCTCCTGGCAGGGCTGTGGCCATTAAGAGCTCCCATCCTCGGCGCTCCCCGAGCGAAAGGAGGAGGAGGTGACCCCGTCTGAGTGGTCTCTTCCCACCAGCGCAAACCCTCGGCATCGGGGTTCCCACAAGTGATAAACGTGGTGGGACTGGGACTGGGACTGGGACTGGGTGGGACTGGGACCGTCCCCCCAGAGCTGTGACAGGCTGGGGGCTCCGCTGGGGCTGGGCTGGGGCCAGGCTCTGATCCCGGGCCTGTGGAGCATCCCAAAACCCACACCTGTGCCACCACCCCAACCTCCAACCAACAACTTTCCTTGCAAAGTCCCACCTTCCTCACGCCAAAATCCCTCCAGAGCCAAAACCACGGCGCCTTTCTCCCCACCCCGCTTCGGATTTGGGAAAACACAGGCGAGACGGAGGAAAAAATTCGGGAATTTACTGCTCTGCCCTTGCCCTGAGGTTGCATCTTCAAGCCGGCAGCGGGAGGCCGGCAGCCAGCAGGTGCAATGAATAAATATCCCGGGAGAAATCCCTCTGGAGAGCGGGGGAAGGGCAGGAATATAGATATCGGGATCCCCCCGCCCGCGGGCCGCGCAGCAGACACACACACACGCTAATCCCGGGGATTTGGCCGTCATATGACATGCCCGGCCCGGCCGAGGGAGGGGATTTAAGGCACGCCTCTCCTTTCACGCCAGGAAAGGATTTTCATCTCTCAAGAGCACAATGAGAGGGGGAAGGAAGGAGGAAAGAAGCAAAAAAAAAAAAAAAAAAAAAAAAAAAAAAAAAGAGAGGGGAAAAAAAAAAAGCCAATCAAGCCGGGATCAGCTGTGGGCTGGGCTGCTGCAGGTCTGCCCGTCCCAGAGGGGGGTGTGGGGACACATATTGGGCCGTGTGGGAAACCCACAGGCTCAGCTTCTCACACATTGTTCTCCTGCCCGGCTCCCCCCACCCCCAGCCAAAGCCGTTAATGCCACAAAAGATACTTCGCCCATTGTGCCGGGGACAGCTGAGAGGACAGAGTTAGCCTTCCCCAGCTTTCCTGCCTCCCTCTCCCGCTGGAGAGGGGAAGAGGGGACGGGGCAATCAAAATGGAGAGTTTGATGCTCACCATACAAAAGAGTTAAATCCACTTAGGCCCCTTTCTCGCTAATCTCGGGCTGTGGGGGGTTAAATATGGTTACATTTTCATTAGGTACTAATAGCGAAAGGGCAGCTGATGGTAGCGCATTGTCATGCAGATGGGCCCCGGAGGGCTCGGGCCCGGCCGCGGGGCGATGGCATGCTCGGAGCGGGAAGTGGTGTCACTCGCCATTGTCGCCGCTGAATTCCCTCAATGGGAAAAGTCATGTTTCCTCGCGGAGCAGGAAACAAGTTAAAGCGCCCGCCGGGGGTGCATGGAGGTGGCGGGGAGGCACCTGGGCTCCGCAGGGACCCTCGGGCGGAGCGGGGACACACCGGGACACACCGGGACACGCAGGGACACACCGGGATACACCGGGACACAGCGGGACACACTGGGACACAGTGGGACATACTGAGACACACCAGGACACACCAGAACACAGCGGGACATACTGAGACACACCGGGACACACTGGGACACAGTGGGACACAGCGGGATACACTGAGACACACCGGGACACACCGGGACACAGCGGGACGCCCCGGGACACAGCGGGACACACCGGGATACAGCGGGACACACCGGGACACACTGGGACACAGTGGGACACAGCGGGATACACTGAGACACACCGGGACACACCGGGACACAGCGGGACGCCCCGGGACACAGCGGGACACACCGGGATACAGCGGGACACACCGGGACACACTGGGACACAGTGGGACACAGCGGGATACACTGAGACACACCGGGACACACCGGGACACAGCGGGACGCCCCGGGACACAGCGGGACACACCGGGATACAGCGGGACACACCGGGACACACTGGGACACAGTGGGACACAGCGGGATACACTGAGACACACCGGGACACACCGGGACACAGCGGGACGCCCCGGGACACAGCGGGACACACCGGGATACAGCGGGACACACCGGGACACACTGGGACACAGTGGGACACAGCGGGATACACTGAGACACACCGGGACACACCGGGACACAGCGGGACGCCCCGGGACACAGCGGGACACACCGGGATACAGCGGGACACACCGGGACACACTGGGACACCCCGGGACACCCCGGGACACAGCGGGACACCCCGGGACACACCGGGACCCGCAGGGACACCCCGGGACACCCCGGGACACTCTGGGACACACCGGAACACCCCGGGACACAGCGGGACACCCCGGGACACACCGAGCGCTGCCCGGGACGAGCGGCTGCTGCTCCGGGTGGTCACTCACAACCGGGGCAGTTCCCCTGCCCCGGGGCCGGGAGGATGCCAGGAATGTCCTTCCTTTGGAGCCAGGATGGCTCCGGCCACACCCACCCGCCGCACTCACCGTGGGTTCGGCCAAAGCGACACGAGACCAAAAGGCCATTTTCAGCATTGAACTCCTTTTATTTTGCAGCCAGCCCGGCCTCGCCGGGGCTCGCTCTGCCCTCAGTCGCACCGGGCTGGGAGCCGCAGGTTCCACAGGGGCTGGAGCAGGGGGCAGCGCCCTGCGGGGCTGTGTCCCTGCCCGAGGGACCCTGCTGTCCCCGCGGGCTGTGACCCCCCGGGATGGCAGCTCTGCCCTTCCAGCCTCCCCACAGCATCCCGGGATGGCGGCTCTGCCCTTCCAGCCTCCCCACAGCATCCCGGGATGGCGGCTCTGCCTTCCCAGCCTCCCCACAGCATCCCGGGATGGCGGCTCTGCCTTCCCAGCCGCCCCACAGCATCCCAGCAGATCCGGCTGCTGCTTTCCCTTCATCTCCCCACTCCTGGCACAGGGCCAGGCTCAGGGACTCTGGAACTGGTGCTCCCTCCTGCTGGAATGTCTCTGGAGCATTCAGCATTCCCAGCAAAGCACAGGTGTCACCCCCTCGGGATCCCCACCCCAGCAGCAGCATCCCCGGGGTCACAGCCTTCCAAACGTTCTCCTTGCTGGAGAACCAACCCCTGCCATCCCTCACAGCTTCAACGCTGTGTCTGAGCTGCAGGAATGTCATCCCTCAGGGACCAGCAGCTCCAAAGGGATCCCAGATCGCTCAGGACTTCGACACCTTGGAAGTACCACCAGCAAAAAGGAAAATCACTCACTTGGGTGCCTTGGCTGAACGCTCCCATTGAGGAAGGGCAGACAGAAAGTCTCTGCCAGGGTGTGTTTTATAGGGTGAGAGCACTCTGGGATATTTTTTCTTGGGGTGTTAGGAGACCCACAACCCAAACAAGTCAGGGAAGTTATGTCCTTTCCCCTAAAGCAACTGGCACGAAGGTAAAATCTCCATCGCTGGGAACGGGCAGCAGCCCCAGCCAAAGCCAAGTTAAACAAGAGCAAGGTCAGCAGCAGATGGAGCAGCCAAGAGCTGCAAGGAGGAGGAAATTGGTGCCACAGCCAGAGTTCAGGCACCTACAGCCGCAGCCCCTCGGAGACCTGGATCCTCCTCCCGGCTCTGCCCCGGAACGGCAAACGTGTCCCTTCTGCTGCGTCTGGCCCTGTGTCCCCTCCCCGGGCTCCTGGGGCAGGCACCGGCACCTCTCGCTTCGTTTTTAGGGGAAGGGGCCGGAGGAGCCTCGGCCTCTCTGCCAGGAGCTCCAAACCTCCCTCAGGAAAGGACATTTCAGTTTTCAGAATTATTCCACCCTCCCCGCGCAGTCCCAGGAGAAGGCCCTGGCCTGATGTCACTCATCCCACAGGGCCCGTCCTGTCCCCAGCTCCTGTGGCCCGAGGACACCCAAAGTGTCCCTGTGCTCAGCACCCCGAGCACATTCCTGACACTCCACGGCCCTGCCCGGCTGCCAGAGCCCAGCCCTGAGCCAAACCCCCCCAAGCTGAGTTTTGCAAGCGTCGAGTCCTCGGAGAGCGGCGCGTTCTGCTTCCCTCTGCAGCCTCCAGAGCCGAGCTGGGGCTGGGATGAAAGCTGAGATCCCCGGTGCTCTGGAGCCAGAGCTGACAGGGAGAACGGGAGAGGAGGGGAGCACAGGAGTGGCTGAGAGTGGCACTTCACACTCGCATTCTCTGCTGCCCGAGAGGTCTGAGCTGGAACAGGGCTGGCAGGGGTTTAACAGGAGCTGCTCTTCTCCCGTCACCCCTCCGCACACACCCGGCTGGAACTGGGTGGGTTTAGACCTCTGACACACCGGTAAATCTTCTTGACACTGCCCAAAAAGGCTTTAGGGACTCCTGGCGGTGACGCAGCTGGAGGGACGGACGGATGGATGGACAGATGGACAGCACGTCCCAACCCCGCTTCCCCAGGACAGCCCCCACGGAACAGCTCGTTGTGCAACAGCCACGAGCACATCTCCGCAGCTCTCCCCGCTTTTGGGGGCAGCTGCGGTGTTGCAATCCAGGCTCAGGGTGAAGGGCTGGAGTTTTGGAAAGCTCATCCCTGCAAGGAGAGCCGTGGAGAGGCGGCGGCGCGTCCTGCAGGCACCCGGGAGGGGCAGGGCAGGGGCAGGGGCAGGGACAGGGGCAGGCTGGAGCTGCTCCAGCGGCTGACGCAGCTGCTGCTCTGTCCTGGCCCCAAACGGTGATTGTTTCCCAGCAAAGCCGGCCTAAAAACACAACAACAAAATCAAATACAACCCTCAAAGGTTAACACGTGTTATTTTTCACCCCTGCGCCTCAGGACTTTCCGGCACTAACGTGAGCCAGGGCGGCTCCTTTGCTTCCTTCAACCTGAAACACCAAAGGGAAAAAAAAAAAAAAAAAAAAAAAAACCAACAAAAAACGAGAGGGCAGAAATCAGAAATCGCAAATCTCCCCGGCAATGGGAAGCACTTTCAAGGGGAAGCTGTTTTCGGCAAGCCGGCCACGTCCCAAAATTACAACCGGTCTCGGCAATTACGAGAAGTAAAACATTAAAAAGCGGGAGGCAAAGTGCATTTGCATCTAAAAGCTGCCTTCGGTGGGGCCGGGAGGCTCAGTCCGACAACAAAGCGGAAAAATTCCCTCTCCAAGAATATGTTCACCCTGCTGGCACATCCCCGGCACGGTCTGCGCCCCGAAAGCTGCGGGGTGCGGGGGTGCAGGTCCCCGGACACGGCTGGGTCCCTAAAGCTGTGGCCAGGAAGAGCTGGAAGGGTTAATCCGTGCTCAGCCATCCCCGTCCCAGCACAGCCCCCGGGGCCCGGCGGGAGGGGGCACCGGGAGGTTTCCATGAAGGATTTGCTGGAAAGTGGCTCCTGCAAACCCAGCCCAGTTCCGCGCGACTTCTTTGGGGTTTTTTTTCTTTCTTTTTTTTCTTTTTTTTTTTCTGTTGCAAAAACAGGTTCGGGTTTAACTCCGGGGCCGCAGGTGGGTGAGTTACCTGAAGGCCAGGAGGAGGAAACTCCCACATCCGCTCGCAAAGCGCCAGCCCTGCGCTGGCCAAGGAGGGAGGGGAGCGGTGAAGGCTCCCGGGGTAGGGTTTCACCTGCAAACACAGCTTTGTGCTCAAAGACAGGAGGTGCGGGAGGCTGCGAGCCAAAACCGGGGAGAGGCAAACTGAAAATCCCAGGCTGGGGTTTCTGAAGCTCTCCCGAGGAGCAGGAGAGAGCAGGGCTCGCCTTGGGGTCTGCGAGCTCCTCCTCTCCATTCCCTGCCCAGGAGCAGCGGGGTCACCCCCGCGTTTCACTGGGAAGCCCCCGGGCCCAGCAGCACTGCAGGGATGGGGGACCTCGCTGGAAAACCCTTTCCTTGCACATGGATTGAATCCATGACTGAGTTCAGGGGTCAAAAGAGCCCCTCAGAGACCTCCCAGCGCACCCTGAGCTCGGGGAGCAGCTGAGAGCAAAAACAAGGGGGGATATAAAAACCAGTGGGGATATAAAAATAAGGGGCACATCCAGGGTTTGTGCCACACAAATCCTCCCAAATTTCTGTTGCAGTCAGTGGGAAAAACCTGCAAGTGACAGGTTGGAGGAGAATGGGAGCTCTTGGTGCTGGTGAAGGTCACGAGGTACAGGACAGAGCCCCGGACACCCAGCCCCTGCTCTGGGGTACTGCAGAGCAGCCGAGGTGAAGTTCATGGGATCTCCTGACAGCCCAAAGGATTCCCAAAGGGATCCACTCTCAGCTCTCACGGCAGAAGCAGCACAGGATTCATCTTTAAGTCACCAGTGGTGCCACCAACCTTCCCTGCAGGACACTGCTCCCCTGCCCAGGCCCAGAACAGGATCACACACCCCAGCGATCCCCAAAACGGGACAACTCTTCAAATGACCCATTCAGAAACTCCCAGCACCGGGATTCCCTCTCATTTCTAAGTTTAGAACCTCGATTTCAGCTCCAAAATAATTTTCTGTTGGAGAAGAGGTGGACAGGAGCAGGTTGGAATGCAGAGGGAAGACAGCCCTCAGAAAACCGAGTTGGAAAACGAACAACATCCCTCCAGCTGCTGCTGGAATGGGCAGGAACGCCAGGGCAATGTATAACATGATACAAACACAAACAGATTTTTATCAAGCCAGGGCTTTTCTGGATTCAGTGCCAGAGGAGGGATTTCCTAGAGGAAAGCTCCTTAGGAATCCTCACCAGCCCGGTACCTTTCCCCTCGATAACAACAATAAAACCCAAAAAAAAGCAGGGCGTGTCCTTCTGGAGATCATTTCCCCTCATCCCCCTTGGCCCCCGTGGCTCTGCCCTTGGCTGGGCTGTTCCCTCGGGCTCAGGGGGCAGCCTGGGAGCCGGGAGCGCTCCTCCACAGCCCCTGGGTGCATCCCGGGCTGGCCCAGCCCTGCTGCAGCGCCTCGGGCACCTCTGGAGCCTCGGCCAAGCCCCAGGGCCCAGGAAATCAAGGCCACCCCAATTCGAGCTGAAAGTGGCTGGCAAGGCAACAATGGGGCTGGGATGGCTTCCCCCGGGGAAGGGATGGAGGTTTCTGGCCGGGAAACATAAAGGAGAAGGGCTGGGGGGGTTTAGGTGGCTCTTTCCTGCTGTTGAGACGTTTTCTGTTTGATTTTTCCTTTTGTCCCCTCCCCAGGCAGTAGTTATTGGTTCCCCACAAAGCCCATCCCAACCTAAACTGACTCTGACGCTCAGGGGTGAGAAAGAACCGAGCTGGGCTGGACGCTGAGCGTGGTTATTGTTGGAATTCGCCAGTGCAGAGGCACAGAGAGCTTTCCCTGCTTGCTGGGCTCAGGTTTGATCCAGCCAGGCTTATCTGGGAGCAGATCCCACCCTGGAGCCACATCCCGGAGCTGGGCACCCACGGAAGGGATTGGAGGGGGAATCACCAGAGGGGTGATGGGGTCACAGAGCCTCGGGCACCCCAGCCCACCCTGCCCTGAGCCAGGTCACTCCCAGCCCGGGTGGCCACAGCCAGGTATTCCCCAGCTCCAAGTGACCACAGCCACCCCGGGAATTAGAGGCCATCAGTGATGAGTTAATTAACGCCTTTGATGAGTTAATTAACGCGTTTTCCTCACAAAGAGCTCGTCACATACAAGTCCCAGCGAGGGGATCCTTCGTTTGGATCCCGGCCACACCAGCCGGGCTGGGGATCTCCAGGGAGGTTCTGGGAAATGCGCAGGGACTGCGAGAGGACGACAATCCCTGCCCCCAGAGCGCTCATAAACGCAGGAGACAAGATGGAACAGGAGGAGGAAGCGGGCTGCAGGCCAGAGGGGATGCCATAAAAACGGGCTGGTTTGGAACCTCTCTGCCGTGGGCATAAATCACCGCCCACCCCGCACCTCACCCAGGCCAGAGCCACCTCCCCGCGGCCCCAGCCAGGCCAGCACCACCCAGCCACGGCCAAACGGCACCAAAAACGGGTCTCTGAGTGCTGGGTGCCCAGCGGGGCTGCAGGCTGGGCAGGGCTCAGCGGCAGAGCTGGGAATGGGCTCCTGCTCTCCCAAAGCTTTGGGGAAAAGACTTTTCCTCTTCTCTGCCCTCCGACCAAAATCCTTAAGGCGTAAATAAACCCAACTGCTCCCCACAAAGTACTCGTCACCTCTCCTTCCTCCCTCTCCATCCCACCTTCCTCACTCCGCTCACAAACCAGCGATGGCAAGGAAGGGAATTTTGTTTCCCCTCAAGAACGAGACGCAGGGCTGGGGGAAGAAGCGGCACCTTATTCCCAACAAACAAGCCCAAATTTCCTGCCGGACACTCCCCGAAGCCTCGGCCCCGGCTGGCGAAGGCAGCAGGGCTGGAAGGAGCAGGCAGACGAAGGCTGCGCGCTGACCCGGCAGCGGCAGTGTCCCGTCATTTGTATGCACAGCGCAGCCCCGCCGTGTCTGCCCGTTTGTTCCCAGCCCACTCGGCTCCATAAATCTCCACAAAAGGCCAGGCCCGAGCTGAGGGGGGAGCGGGGCCAGGGGGATGGGAATCTGGGAATCCAGCTGGGAATCCTGGCCCGGCCGGCCCGAGCACCGCGGGCTCCGCGGGCATTTCGCTGCCCTGCCCTGCACCCAGCCCGGCGGAGGGGCACGATGGGCACTGGGAGTGCCAGTGCTTGCCTGCGGAGGGAATGGGATGTGGAATGGGATAGAGCCGGGATTGCTCTGTCAGCACAGGTCCGGCGCTCCCGGCACGGCAGGAACCTCCCCGGCTGCTCCCAGACTCGGCTGGGACAAACAGCTCGGAAAAACAAAAGGAATTCTGCTGTATCTCCCTAATTTTTTTTTGGTTTTTTTTTAATGCATCGCTGTAAATCGTTGCTCACCTTTTCAGACCCTCTCACAGGCCACAGGGAACTCCCTTCCCAAAACTCCTGTGGCACTGCTCGTCCTTGGGCTGTGGATTTACCAAAGCACTGCCCAGCTCTGGGCTGGCACAGGGGCTGCTCTGGGTACAAACCTGGGCGAAATTCCTGCCTGAAAAGAGCATTTCCCTTTCCTTCAGCATCCCGAGCCACAGGGAGATGTGATCTCCCTCCCACACTGCAGCAAGAGGATCATGGAATCATGGAATGCTTTGGGTGGGAAGGGACCTTAAAGCTCATCCCATTCCAAGCCCATTCCTGTCCAGTCCTCCCCAGCCTGAGCAAACCCAGGGGAGTTATTGCAGGTTTGGAAAAAGGCAAAACCAAACCCACTTCCTGGGATTTTTCTGCATTCAATACATCCCTAGAAACCCTGGCCTTGAGAAATCACAATTCTCCTCCGTTGCATCAAGAAAGTCAGAGCCAGATGTTCTCTTAGGCACCGAATACTTCAGTTTTCCCTAACTTCTTCAATAATTAAGTTTGTATTGAGTTCCCACGTTTTGGAATTCTCCCGGCATTTGAAGCCGCCTGAGATGTGGTGCCTCAGCAGCACCTCAGGCTCCAAGATAAGGGAGAAATAAGACCCACCTTGAAGAGGAGATTTAAGGGCAGAGACCAAGCGGAAGAAAAAGATTTGAACTGCAGCTCGAAGCTGATTTGCAAGTTGCAGCCCAGGTGTTGTAACCCTGTTCTCTGGATGCCCGGGGTGCCTCAAAATTCCCTTTGGAGCAGCTGAATCAGCAAATCCCGCAGTTCCCAGAGCCTTCCCTGCAGGCTGGCAGCGGGAGCCGGATCCAGCCCCACCTTCATGCGTTTGTCTGGAGCAGGGGGAAGCCTGGGAATGTTTTGGTGGCAGAAGCAATCAGAAGGTGCTGGAAGGTTCCAGAGACCAAAACCCTGATGAAACCAGCAGAGATTTCATGTCTGATCACACTGCAGGGTTTCACTTCACAACCTGCGAGCTCAGGGGCGTCAAAAACACTCCTGGACAGGAGTGAAATCCTATTTAAAGTGGGCCAGACCCATGGAATGGGCAGTGCTGGAGAGGCGGTGACCTCTCTGCCCCGCGGTGGGAACCGGGCACATCCGGCCGGTGATGCGTCCCTGGGATGTCGCAGCTGTGGGGTGACAAGTGACGGCAATAAAGCCGGGCTTTAACTCTTAATTAGCAGCGTTGCAGCCGTGAGTAATCCCGGAGCCCTGAGGTGGGGCACGGCTCCCATCGCAGGGCCCGGGCTGAGGGAATTTCAGGAGCGGGGATCGCTGCGGGATGCGGCTGGGACAGGGGAGAGCCACGCTCCACACGGAGCTTCCTAACCCCAAAGGGCCCTCCAAACCCCAAAGCAGCCTCTAAAATCCCCAAAGTCACCCCTCCAAACCCCAAAGTCACCCCTGCAAACCCCAAAGTGTCCCCTCCAAACCCCAAAGCAGCCTCTAAAATCCCCAAAGCATCCCCTCCAAAATCCCCAAAGCCACCCCTGCAAACCCCAAAGTGCCCCCTCCAAACCCCAAAGC
>VZTJ01004521.1:124676-173360 GCA_013397795.1 Orthonyx spaldingii
GGGAATGGGAATGGAAATAGGAATGGGAATGGGAATGGAAATAGGAGTGGGAATGGGAATGGAAATAGGAGTGGGAATGGGAATGGAAATAGGAGTGGGAATGGGAATGGGAGCAGGAGTGGGAATGGAAATGGAAATGGGAACAGGAACGGGAATGGGAGTGGGAATAGGAGTGGGAATGGGAACGGGAATGGGAATGGGAATAGGAGTGGGAATGGGAACAGAAACGGAAATGGGAATGGGAGTGGGAATGGTCAGGGAAGCACAGCCAGGGTTTGGGGGGCTGGAACCTGAGAGGTCCCAGGGGCTGCAGGGAGCTGGGGACACCCCGCGAGTCCTGCTCCCCCTCATCCCACCGGGAATGCTGAAAACACGGGAAAAACGAGCTGATGGGACAGCCGGAGCCTCCCAGTGTGGGAGGAGCTGGGAGCACTGGGAGCACACGGGAAGGGGCAGGTGCAGGGCGGGAATCGTGGGGGGTTTAGAGATTTTCCTGGAAGGTGATTGCCAACACCCAGCGAGGAACTCGCGGAGGCGGGGAGGGCTCCCCTGGGTGTGAGCAGCAGGGCCCTGCCCTGCGGGGAGAGAGCTTTGAGGGGGAGTCGCTCTCAGAGTCCCCCCAGCTCTGGTGGGATGGGTTTGGGACAAAGTTCCAAGGAATCCTGAGGACCAAGGCCAGCGGATGCGCAAACAGAACCCAGCTGAGCTCCCTGATCCTGCAGCACAGCCCAGCACATGAGCAAGGACAGATCTCCAGGATCAGGCTTGGAAAAGCACCAGGACAGAACCAGACCTGCACCATTCCTAATGCCAAAAACTCCTTCATGCCTCCCCTGCAGAAAACTGCACTTCCAGGACCCAGCTCCTGTGGATAACCTCCCTGTCAGGACCCTGCAGGGAAATCTCTGAACAGCCAGCAAAACCACCAAAGCCACTGGAAAATATTCCTCATTTCCCTGCAGTTCTCAGGAGCTGGGGACATTTGGGTCCTGTGGCAGAGAAGGACAGACTGGGCATGGAACCAGTCCCTTTGGAGAAGGATTTTCCTGCTCTGCTGGTTCTCCATCAGCCTGGGATCCCATGGATCTGAAGCAGTTTTGTTGAAACTGGCAATTTAATTAGTGAGGGGGAAAAAAAAATATCCAATATAATTCAGGAAGAAACATCATTTCCAAGTTAATGAGAGAAATATTTTAATTACGGCGCTTAACAAGTTATGACTTTGCCAAGATGTTCTCTTGGGGAAACTGCACATTTTTTCCCTGGATTTCAAGCAAAGGAGAGTGGGAGAGGAGAGGGGAGAAAGCAGAGGAGGAAAACCACGGAAAGGAAGAGCAGCAGCAGGAAAGGATTTGGTAAAAACAGCAGGAAACTTTTCAAATAAAAGAGACCAGGGAATATCATCTCAGGGGCTCTCTGGTGATACAGGATAAGGATTTAGGTTGGATTGGGATGCAATTTTGGGAAGGAATTCCTCCCTGTGAGGGTGGGGAGGCCCTGGCACAGATTCCCAGAGAAGCTGTGACTGCCCCTGGATCCCTGGAAGTGTCCAAGGCCAGGCTGGACATTGGGGCTTGCAGCACTCTGGGACAGTGGGAGGTGGAACTGGATGAGCTTCAAGGTCCCTTCCAACCCAACCCATTCCCTGATTCCCTGCAGGCTCTCCCCAGACCCGTGGGTGCCACGTTAACTGCGGAGCCCTTGGCAGCTCCCAGGGCAGGAAGTTTTTCCCTTTGAAGGCAGCTCCTGGGGGTGAGATTTGTTTTCTCTGCACGGCTCAACAGAAATATCAATTTCCTCCTCAACGCCGCAGCCCCGGCTCCTGTCAGCTCAGGTTTCCTTCCCGGTGAAGTCCCTCCGCAGCAGCCAGGTCTCTGTTCCTCCTGGGGACACTTTGGACTCGTCCAGTGTCCCCAAGTCCCACTGTCACCACACACCACCATAAAACCAGCATCGGTTTCAGCTTGATGTGAGCTCATCTTGATAAATCCACCGGATCTTGCAGATGATTCATGGATCCCCATGACCTCCTGACAGGTTCTCAGCTCTTTATTAGTCCTGAATCACATCTGCTCATAAATACCAGAGGGGTTTTTCACACCTTGGGTTATTATTAAAGGAGGACTCGTTTCGGCTGTCTTAGAAAAATATTTCCTGCTCTTTTCAGCTTCTGCAGGATTCCAGGAAGGGCCCGGCAGCAGAGCCTCCCCCAAACACATCCTTACATCTGCTGGGACTCCTGGCTTCAGTTGGAGTCATTGAAAAGTTAAATAAGAGGAGAAAGAGAAAGGACTAAAACCAAACCAGAGTCATTGTTTACCTCCCGTGTTGGTTTTGAGATGATATCAAGCTCCAGAGCAGGAACTCAAACAGCAGGGACTCACTTTGATAAAACACATCCTTCCTCCCTCCTGCATCTGGGGAGGAGCTCCTGCAGCCCGGGATCTCCTGGAGTCAGGGAGAATGGGATTTCCAGCCCGGCAGAGGTGCCAGACAACTCCCTCTGCCCGGGCTGGCACAGCCCAGGGAATGCCAACAGGGCTCAGGGAGCCAAGACAATTCCCTGCTCTCTTCAGGAACCCAAACCCACCAGAGCTGGGATAAAAGAGGAGCTGGGAGCAGAATGAAGGGTAGTGGATGCTGGGCTGCTTCCAGAGGGGCATCCAGAGCCTGGAGTTTTCCAGAAAAACGTGAAAGTCCAAGTTCCAGCACATAAAGTGTTCCCTCAGCCCTTACCTATAAGGCACAGAACTGGGAACAGCCCAGAAAAACTTTTCCCTCAGTTCCTTTCGGGAAGCAATGGAATGATTTCCCCTCTGCCTGGGGCAATGACTGAGCCACCACTGGAGAAAACAGAATTCCATGGAGCCAGCGTGGGAAGCTGTGGGAAGTTCACCCACGAGCAGGGCTGGCTGCAAGCCCAGGAGCCCAGAAAGCCCCAAATCCCTGAGCTGACAGCCTGAACCCACCTTGAGCAATCCCACAGCACAGCCCCGGTGATTGACACCCCCACCCAGGGCTGGCCGGGGCTCCGGGCTGTCACCGGTGTCACCTGCCGCTGCCACAGCTCCCAGTTTCCTGAAACTGGAGAGCTTTGTTGGCTTTGGCCCGGCTCTGGGACGTGCCCTGCGCTCCGAGGCTCCCTGGGAATGTGGGATTGACAGGAGCCCCGAAAAGCCTGACTCCAGCCCCACTCCAGGCTGGAATGGGGCTCCATGCAGCCTTCCCCAAGCTGCATTTTGCTCTGGAATCCTTTTCCCTCCTGCTCCAAACCATCAGCCAAAGCTCCAGGCAGGAGCTGGGAGCTGGGACAAAGCCACTGGTGCTGCTGGTGCAGCCTCACATCTCTGTGTGTGCAGTCCTGCCTTGTTTTTTCCAGCTCTCCCCCAGCCCAGAAAAACCCCAAGCTTTAGAAGCCAAAGGGAAAACCTTGGGAATACATCCAGGACTGGGGGAAAACCTCCCTGTAAAACTTCCCAGACAGAATCCAGGGGCTTCAAGGACGGGCACTGGGCTGCTCAAATTTGGGGGTTTTTCCCCTCCAAGTGGATATGGAGAAAATTTTCCGTATTTTAGAAGCCCCAAAGCTCCAGCAGTTGCGTGGGCAGCTCCGAGCTGGATGTCCACGAGGTTTAAAGGAGGAGGTTCCCAAAACTGCCCCAGAAAACAGCTCCGAGCTGGAGCCAGGCCTGGGCAGGAGGGATGAAAGCACAGCCCTGGCCTGGTTATTTATTTCCTTACTTGGCATTTCCCAGGGAACGTTTTGCAGGCCGGGCAGGCCCAGCTCCCCGGGAAGCTGGACACGGAGGGGCTGGGAAGGAGCAAGGAGAAAGGAAATCATCCCTTTGCCCAGAGCTTTCCCCACAGGGGCCTGTCCCACTCCCTCAGCAAAACAGCGACCCCGGCCTCCCTCCTTTAGCGCTCCTGCTTTGGTCCTGGGCCACATCCCAAGGAAACGTTGGGATTCCTCTGTCCCTGGACAGGAGGGCGTGCAGGACACCTCCCGCTGGCCCTGGGGGATGCAGGGCTGTCCCTGCCCCTGCTTTGGCTGATCCAGCCTTGGGAAGCACGACCTGGCTCCAAGAGCTCCCTGAAAAACCCCCGGAGCTGGAAGGAGTTAAAACCCCCTCATGCTGAGGGATTTCTCCCTAATCTGTGCACATGTCCCGGGATCAGGACTGTGGGTGGTAGTGCAAGCCTGTGGCAGTCGTTCAGGCCCATGGCCCAGCACCTGACTGGCTCAGCAAACCCTCTTATCCCAGCACTTTTCAAATTTAATTAAGAGGCTCCTCTGACGGGCTTAAGGCGGCTGCTGTGCCAGCCCCAAAGCGCTCCCAGGAGCCTGACAAAGGCAGCAGGGAGCAGGGACACTTGGCCAGCACGGGAAGGGTTTGCAGAGTTTCACCCAAACCACAAAGGAACAGCAGGGAGGGGGTGGGAAATTAAAAAAAAAAAAAAAAAAAAAAACAAACAAAAAAAAAAAAAACAAAAACCTTAAGGTGATGCTGAGAGCTCGGGGTCAGATTCTTTTCTGCAGAGGTAATGGGGGAAGCAGGAGGAAATTCAAGTTAATAAAAAACGGGCTCTGGTGGTTAAAGTTTGCCAGCCCAGAGGATCTGCTCACCCTGGGATGTGGCCAGAGCTCCTGATCCATGGGGATCACAGGGCAGAGCTGCTGCTGGCACTGCCAGGGGCACAGGGAGCTCTGCAGGTGGGAAAACTCCTGCTTTCCACAGCTCAGGTGCCACAATCCTCAGGGATCAGATCCATCCCTCCCCACCTATCCTGCTAAAAGGCAACCCCAGAGCACATCAGCAGCACTATTTTAATGTCTCTCCAGGGGAATTTATCCCAGGAAAATCACCTGCAACCAGGCAGGGACCCCCAGTTCGGCAGTGTGAAGGTGAGAACCTCAGAGCGCCATCCCAGGGGAAGATCCCAGCTGCCCCAAACAGCCTAAAGACACTCAGTTCCCAAAATTAGTCTTAGGCCAAGCTCCCAGCTGGAAGTTATGCCAGGAACTGCAAATCTAATTACCTGACTGACAGCAGCTCCATGCCCTGACTTGAAATTTGACGTTTTGGGTTGAGGAGTCTGGGTTCCACCCCCCAAAACCCCATTTTTCGCTACTTGGCAAAGTCCCCCCAGCAGGAAATTCGGAAGAGAAACAGTCTCAGTGTCAATAGTGCCCCGAGTCTATTTACCCAGGGCTATTTGCACGAGATAATCGCTCACAAGTGTCTCACCTCCTCCACTCTACCACGGCCAAGTGATGTCATGGAAGTGGCATCCAGAGCAGGAGCCAAAGTGAACCAACATAACCCAGGCCCAGCAGGAAATCGCTCAGGAGCCTCTCCACGTGCAGGGAATGGAGCTGCCCTGCTCCCCAGGGCGGGCCAGGACATGGAATCAGCTCCCCTTCACCTGGAGTAGAACTTCCTTTCCCCCAGAGCTCCTCTGCACATGGAAACAGCTCCCCTTTTCCTCTGGTTCTGTCCATGACATGGAAACAGCTCCCCTTTTCCCCCAGCTCTGTCCATGGCATGGAAACAGCTCCCCTTTTCCTCTGGTTCTGTCCATGGCATGGAAACAGCTCCCCTTTCCACCTGGCACTGTCTGTGACATGGAAACAGCTCCCTTTTTCCTCTGGTTCTGTCCAGGACATGGAATCAGCTCCCCTTTCCCCCTGGACTGCCCATCTCCATCACAGAGGGCAAATCTGTCCCCTGGCCCACCCCAAACCACCTGGAAAGCATCCCTGGGGATTAAATGCCTCCAGGAAAGTGTCTGAGCAAGCCCAGAAACCCCACTGCACACAGGTAATTCCATGCAGTAGCACATGCCCACAAAAGAGCTCATGGCAAAATTGGAAAAACACAAAGGGGAGGAAGAAGAGGAGCAGCAGCCAGACCTCAGAGAGGATCCACAGTAGCAGAGCACTGTTTTGTCTATAACTGAATCTGAATAAAGCTTTTGTAAGACAAAAAAAAAAAGTTAAAAAAAAAAAAATTTAACTTTGTATCATTTCCAACAAGCACAGCCAGGAGGGTCCTGCTTGGAGGGCACCCCTGCACCTGGATGGATTTCCAGGCCTCATTAAAACAAGGACGACTGGGAAGCTGACATTCCCTCCAGCCCCTTTCAGCTCTCCATGTTCCCAAAAGCTCAGGGACCACAGGGACAGCCCAGCTTGGCAGCCCTCAAAAAGAAACCTCTTACCATTTTATCCCATTCTTTAAAAAACTAAAAGCCAGGAGGGAGGTGGAGACTGGGGGGGTATCAGACGATTAAATATCCCCAGCAGCCCGGAGAAAGAGGAGCACAGGAACAAAGGGGGGGAAAAAAATATCTGCTTTTTATTATTAAACTATTCTCTCAAATTTCTAATAAGCAGGTTGAAGTTTAAATTACCAGATCTCTGACAAAGTCAGGATCCAAACAGTTCAGGAGCCTGCAGATAACAATCGCCTTCCCCCGGATCGCTTTCAAGGCCTTTTCTGCGGAGACAAAGCTCCCATTCAGAGGGGCACAGGGACCTCGGGGCTTTGATTTCCCTCAGCTCTGCAGCCCCAAAGGCTCCGGCAGGGAGAGAAGCAGGTCCTGCACCTGCAGCAGGACGGCACAGAAAGGACCAGGAATGCTGGAAAATCAAGGATCCACGGCAGCCCAACCCTTGGGATTGCAACCTCAGCCCCTGCTCAACGCAGCCTTACAAATCTCACAAATTTGGGGGGAAAATGAGGGAATGAGGAGCCCTGAGTGCACACAGAGCTGGCTGCAGCAGGTGGGAGCTGCTGGAGCTGTGATCCCACAGGTTGGGTGCTGTGCAGGAGAAAGCCAGAGCCAAAGGATGAGCCACAGCTTGTCCAAAGTGGGATTGAAGCTGGAAGCATTCCTGCCCCGGGAATCCGGCAGGAAGGATGCACCAAATCCCTGATAATAAAAGTTCTGATGAAATTTAAAGGGAAGAGACATTTGATAGCGGATTGGGAAGGTGAGACTGGGCTGGGAGAACCGGCAGGTGACAAACCCCGAGAACCTGGGGTGGGCAAACAGCAGTGACATCTCCATTTCCAGCACCACACGTGGAGCCAGATCCCAAACGGATGGAAGGATCTGCAGATCCCAGGCTGATTCCTTCCAATTCCCGTGTCACAGTTCCCGTGGTATCACACAGGGTGACAGACACAGACACCCAGCCCCATTCCAGCTGCGGGTTCGGATGTGCCGAACCCATGGGTTGTGTCACCTCGAGGAGCTCCTGGTGCCACCAGCTGCCCGGGAGGGCCGAGCCCCCGCTCCCCTCAACCTGAGCCCCCGGAGGGCTAATTGGGGTTAATTAAGGAGGTGCAACAGGCAGCAGCTCGTCAGGAGCCGGCTGGGGGACCCCGACTCCCAGGCACAGGCTCGGTGCTCATCCCTCGGGATCAGCTGGCAAACACGGCATCCCTTCCTCCCCACCTCGGGAATTGAGGGATCGCCTGGAGATGTCATCCCTTCCCTCCCTCCCCTCGCCCCCAGCCTGCTCCCTTTCCGCGGCGGGGGAGGAGGGGGAGGACTCTGCTCTCCCCGTGGGTTTTCCCCCGGCTCCCAGCTCCCCCCGCTCGGCATTGAGGCCGATAATTGCGGCTGAAAAGCCTCCACATTCCCATGCTGTCAGCCTGCCCTCCCTTCCCACCGCCCCCAGAGCGGGAGGAAGGAGCAGCAGCCGGGGCCAGGGGCAGGCAGAGCTCTCGGCCCGGCTCCCCTGGAGCAGCTGAGCCCCAGGGGGATCCTGCACAGCCAGGAGCCAGCACGGACACTGCCAAAAGCAGCAGGAATTTTCCTCTTCCTTCCCGGGAATGTTTTGTCCCACCTGCCCAGCCCCTCATGGAGATGCCAGAGAGGAAAAGGACAAGAACAAACCAACATTCCCTAAATCCTCTCCTCTTGTGCAGCCTGGAATTGAGGCTGGATTTCCTCTCCCACACGGTGAGGAGCCCTGGAGGTGCCAGAGCCTGGCACTGCTCAGCCTCAGAGCTGTGTCCCACCTGCTCCGCTTCACTGCCAGCGGCACACACACCAAAAAAAACCCAAAAAAGAGGGAAAATGCCCTGAAGCAACATTTGGGATTTGGGATTTGGGACAGCTTCCCCAGGGAAACGCTGTGCCCAGAACCTTCACCCCTGCCCACCCCAGTCGTGGCTGAGAGCGGCTCCAGCAAAGAGCCTGGGAAGGCAGAGGAAGGAGATTTAATTCCTGCTCTGCCAACAACCCATAGATCACCCTGGAAAACTTCCCCCACACCTTCCCGGCCCAGCCTGCCTTCACAATTCCTCTAATTAATTCAGGAGAAAATTAATTACAGCAGGATTTGCGGCAGCACAGCATCTAATGACCGACTCCTCTGCTCCCAAGCAGATCATCCCAGGCTCCCGCCTGCGCTGCCAAACCTGGCCCTGCCGCCTCCCCCTTCCCAGCCCAGCACAAAGCCCTGCTCTAAATTAGGCAGGGAAAGAGTGGCTTGGCAAGAGCGAATCAGAGCACTGAGGTCAGGCCCTGAAAAACAACAGCAGTGCCTAAAGAAACGCCGGCGTTAATCCCGTCATGCTTCCGCCAAAGATTCCCCTTTTCAAGGGTTTTCTTCCTGGTAAACAAAGTCCTCTCCATTGGGCTGTGAATTTTAGGACATGGTTGCTTGGTAATGCCAGGCTGCAAACCAGGGGATTTGTCCTCCCCAGCCTGCAGAGGATGGCACGGGGCTCTGTGAGGAAATTCAACGGGAATCCGAGTCCCGGGGCAGGCAGAGCTGATTTGCGCCGCAGTTACTCCAACCCAGGGTCAGGCTGAGCTCCTGATAATTCGGGTTTATGTGAAGATGCTCTCCCCATCCCTCCCTGGAGCCAGCCCTGCCCTTCTCCCCTTGCTCCTGGGGATATTCCCGAAAGTTTTTGCTGCTGAGTGCCCAAACCGCAGGACTGACACCTCCCATAGAAGCCCTGCCCCAGGGCACCGCTCCAGCCCTGCCCCGATCTGCTCCCCTCACCCCGGGGCTGCAGCAGCTCCTCGCCGGTGCCACCTCCGTGCCCTGCGTGAACTCCCTCATCCCTGTGCCCTCCCTGCCTGTATTTCCCTGTCCCTGGGGTCACCTGCACCGTCTCAGCCCCCTCCACACCCACGCTGGCACCCGCAGTCCCCACAAGCCACGCGCTGCCCCCCGTGCCAGCCACGAAACTCTCCCCATTCCCACGGAGCAGCTCCTCCTCCAGCAGCCCCCACATTGCACCGGGGAGGATGAGCTGGGGGACAAAGGGAGAGCATGAGATGGGAACGCTGGAGCCATGCCAGTGTCCCTGAGCATCCTCCAGTGCCGTCCTGAGGGAGGTGAGAGCGTCACCGAGGGCGCTGCACCCACAGGGACACAGGTTTGCACAAGCCTGGGACAAACAGCGAGAGAAACACTCCCTGTGCCTGCCCTAATTAAACCCCAGGATGGATCCAGCAGCTCTGGGAGGCCAGGAGGACACGGAGCTGCTCTTGCTCCCACAGCTGAGGCCCCTCCACGCCGTGGGCTCCCAGCAGCGCCCACGAGGAGAGGCCAAACGCCGGCGCCGCAGCCCAAAGGGCTCCTGGCAACCTGCGAGGAGCAAACAATCCTTCACCCTGCTCCGGGTGCCAACGCTTCCCAATCCTCCTGAGCCTGGCCTGGAACAGGTCAGGAGCCTTTCAGCCCCGGGCTGGCACAGCCTGCGCTTCCAAAGCCCCGATCCCACCATTCAAAGGGAGCTCGGCGCCGGAGTCCAGCTGGCCCCGACTTCAGAGCATCCCCCGGGTCTGAGCGGCTCCGGGGCCGCTCCCAGAGATGCCACCTCTGCTCCCAGTGCCCCCAGCCCTGCAAACGCCACCCCGGGCACTCAGAGCCTGCCCTGCTGAGCCCCTCGGCCCTGGCAAAGGGCTGGCATGTCGTCCAGCTGCCTCGGGGAGCTCGGGGGAGCCTTTTGGGAAGGGTTTGTTCCAGCTCCTGGCTGGCCCTGCCGGTCACACTCAGCCATTATATAACCCATGAGAAATGCCAGGGCCTGAGTGGCAGAGAGGGCACTGCCAGCAGGGGAGGGGAGCCAAGCTGAGCTCCGGGGCCACCCCAGCAGCAAAAATACATTTCCCCCCTATTTATCCCTTGACAGATGGTACAGACAAGATTTGTGGGGATCAAAGCAGGGTCTCACTGATTCCAGCCCCTTAAAGCTCCATTAAATGTTTGATTGTGTTACTTTGCCCACCTAATCCTCTCTCTCTAGAGGCAGTTGGGGCAGAGTTGTTCAGAGCATCCCCTGATCCCACCTTCCCCCCTCCCTGGGTCCATTTTCCCTCCAGGTTTCTGCTGGAGGGAGCAGAACCAGGAGCAGCACCCAGAGCAGAGCTCTGAGCTCACCAGGAAATTTGCATTTTATCGGTATTGCCGCTCCACGAGCTGCTCCAGGGAAATCAGTCAAGGAAACCGAACAAAGTTCCAGAAAGGACCAGCGGATGTTACAAAGTTACCTCTGAAGTTGCTCGGAATTTTGGGAAGTGGGGGTGTTTTTCACTAAAAAAAAACCAAAAAACAAAAAACAAAGTAAACCTAACTTGTGCAAAACTCAGCTTTTCACCCAAACTGCTTATAAATACAGATGTGAATAAAAACATAGGATTTTATAGGGAAAACAGAAGAGATTATATCAGAAAAAGCCTGATAATTAACCTGTTAATTAAAAGCCTGTTCATGGTGCTTCCACAGCCGACCACCAGCCCTCTGCTGCTCCAAAAAGAGGGAGTGAACCCCAACACCCAAGAGTGGAGCCCCAAACGTGGGAGGGAGAAGATAAAACCTCAGCTGTGCCTCCTGCCCGGGGCTGCAGCCCCTCCAGGCCCCCTCCAGCACCCCCCAACCCCACAGGCTGTTGGTTTTCCCAATTTCTCCGCAGCAAACCAGGCCAGTTGGAAAGAAAAGGAGTAAAAAACAGAGGGGAGGGGGAGGGAAGGAGGGAGGGAAGAAGGGGGAATTAACTCTTTGCCACCGCCTTGTCCATCTCCAGCAGATTTTAATCCTGCCACGGCAAGGTCAGAGTTGAAGCCTGGGGTAAAGGGCTTTGTTTTGTCCTTGGGAATTGCGTGTGACCAGCGGCAGCCGGGATCGGGCCGGGGCCGAGGGCTGGAGGAGGCAGAGCACAGCCCCCGCCCCGAGAGCCGGCTGCTCTCAACTCCCACTGACATTTCCAACTCCTCACCCTTGAAATCGCGGGTTCTTTGCTAAAATGTTTCTTTTGTAACGTTTGAAAGCTTCTTTTCAGCTTTCTCCTTCCCGCAAGGCAGCGGCCAGGGCGTTAACAAGTACTTTTTGGGGGCTGGGGAAAACCGAAGCCGTGCTGAAGGAGCTGAACGCCGCTCGTTGGAGCACGGGAAAGGTTCCCATCGAGCCGAGCAGAGGCCGCTCAAGGTGTGGGCTGGGGGGCTCAGCCCCAGAGGAGCCTCTCCCGCCCTGCTCCACTTCCCAAATTCCAGCAAAATAAACTTCCAGAGCCAGAACTGACGGCACGCGGGCGATCCCAGCCCGGGCTGGCAGCGGAGTCCCGGCCGGTCCCACGCTCCCCGCGGGCAGAGCGCGCATCCCGTTCCCGTGGCAACGCCGCTTCCCGTTCCCATGGCAACGCCGGGATGGGCGGGGATGACGTCATCGCCTGGCAGCAAATGGGAGGCCCCCGATGTGACGTCACGGCCGCGCCCCCGGCCCCTCCCGGCGGCAGCACCCGGGGACAGCCCCGGGCCGGGGCCGGGGTCGCACTCAGCCGGCGGTGACACAGGGGGACACCCCGGGGACAAGCGCACCCCGTCCCGCCGTGACTCTGCACCCGCAGGGCTGCAGCACCTCGAGATTTTGGGGGTTATGGCCAAATTTGTGTTTTTCCTGTTTCCTGAGGTTTTACCCCGAGCTCTGGCAGAGGTTGGGAGCGTCCCCAGGCTGGGCCTGGCACGAGGTGATGCTGTCACACAGCTCAGCAAGGGCAGGAGCTGCCACTTGGAACAAAACACGGATCAGGGAAAGGCCCGCAGGCAGCAGGAGCTGCAGGCAGGGTCTGCACCCAGGCCTGGCTGCTCGGCCGCTGGAAAAGGAGATAAAGCGGGAGAACGAGCAGGGGGAGCAGAGACATTTCCAGGCAGCACTGGGAGCGCTCTGGGAAGGAGCTCAGCAGGGCCAGGAGGGCTCTGGCCCACGCAGCGGGGTCACAGCAGTGTCCCCTCCCCGGCCCCTGCCTGGCAAGGGACCCGGGTGACTCAAAGGGTGACTCAGGCCCTCAGCGCTCGGTTCAGTCGGGCTTTTGATTAACCCGAGCTCCTAAAACCCTTCACAGGCAGGGCCCCGGGCCCCGCTCGGGACCCTCCAGCCGGGACCGTGCCCTGAGGCGGTGCCACAGCGGTGTCGCGGCTGTCCCTGCCCGCTCACCTGCCCGAACACTCCGCGCGTCACTCCCGCCTGACGCTGTTGCCAAAACTGCGGCTCGGCCGCTCCCAAGGGAGAGGAGGAAAACCCGGCCGGGCACAGGGTGGTGCCACCCAGCCCCTTCAACCACCCCGGGGCACAGAGAAGTGGCACCCGGAGCCGATTCCCGTCGGCGTTCCAGGCGGGCACGGCCGGAGAGGCGCTCAGAGGAGCCCCAGAGCCGAGCCCAGCGTCACCCCGCAGCAAGCGCCGCTAATCAGGGCATCGGCAGCACAGGAATTTTATCACCTGGGGACAATTCCAGGCAGGTTTCTCCGCGTTAGCCCCGTGTTTATCCAACACCCGGCCTGGCCAGCACAGCCCGGGCGGGGCCCGCTCGGCTCCGGTGGAGGGAGGGGGGGTTTGGGAGCCGGGTTTTGTCCCCCTGGCTGAGACAGAGCCAGAGCTGCTCCCTCAGCTCCTCATCCCAGAAGAGCATCGCTCCGTTTCCCCAAGCTCTGCAATTCCAGACAACTAAGTGACAGACCCTGATGAGCACCAGATACCAAACGGGTCCCAAGTTGGGCATTTATTTTTGGCAGCAGAGAGGAAAATCCCTTCAGAACCAGGAGGAGTTTGGGATCAGGCAGCCAAGGGCCCAGGCTGCAGAGTCCTCAGCATCGCTGCTGCTGCAAAACAGGTCGGGACATGTCGTGCTCCCAGCACAGCTCCAGGATCTCCCTGGCAGCGGAAACAAGTCCCTGTCACCTCAGCTCCACATCCCACAGCCTTGGGAAACACCAGCAGAACATTTTTCCCTCCCTGTCATAGTCCAGCCCCAGAGATGCTCAGCCAAGGGCTGTCTCCAGCCCCCGGGAATCGGAGCTGGGAATCAAAGGGAGCCCTCCAGGCCTTCTCCAGCACATCCCACTTGCTGAGGGCAGTTCTGCCACAGCCGCCAGTTTGGGAAGGGGTTTGGGATTGGATTAGAGGGGGGTTGAGGTTGATAACACTGCTGTTACACCACAAACAGCCAGGGCGTCACTGTGGACTTCAGGATAACCCAACAAACACCCCTGGCTCTCTGCTGAGAGGAGAGAAGGGCACCTCAGCAAGGACAGCTGGGCCAGAGCCCTCCCCACGCCCTGCCCTGCCCATCAGGGTGCCCAGGGCAGCTCTCTCTGCTCCAAAGTTGGACCCAGACCCTCCCCTCCTGCTCCACCGTGCCCAGAGCAGCCTCTCCCCGTGTTTCTCCACGCAAACCCCTCTCCCAACGCCGCTTGTCCGGCGCACAGAGCCCCGCTCGCCATCCCCAGCGCTGCCTGCGGCTCAAGCAGCTCCGGTGCCAACCCGCGGCAGCTCCTCCCTCGCTTGGCTTCCCCTCGCTGCCGCTCACAGCGCCGGGGCAGGAGGAGGCTTTGTCAGCTCCGGTGCTGCCCGACAGGTTTGCTCTGCTGTCGCACACGGCCCCCGCTCCCCCGAGCTCCCCCGAGCTCCTGGGCACGGCCTCGGCAGCGAAAGCGTTCGAGCAGCGCCGGAGCTGGCCCAGGGCAGCCCAGCACCCCCTGCCCTGGGTTTGGGGGTGGGGACAGCCTCGTGCTCCCTGGAAATGTCGGGATAAATCACCTCGGGCATTCCCCTCTCGGCACAAGCGGCCGCAGCTCTTTAATGGAGGCATCAACATCAGTCACGGAATTATTTTCTTTCCCTGCCCCGGGGGGGGGGGGTAATATCAAATGAAGGGGCAAGGATAATGCGCGGAATTCCAAAGGTTTAGCCTTGCCCAGCTCACCTGCAGGTGAAAAAACCTCTGTGGCCACTCTGAGCTGCCTTGGGGTGACAACAGCAGCACCCAGGGGCTTTGGGAGGAAGGAGGGCAAGGACAAGGACAGCCCACGGCTTCCTCACTCCGTGCTTTGCATCCAAACGGGGAATTCTGGTGGCTCCAGGGGCACCCAGGGGGCTGTGACCAGACACCCAAGAGGCTGTGACCACGAGCACAGAGCCCCGGGAGGGGCTCAGCTGACCCTGCCCAGCCTCCAGCACCGCGCTGCCCCTCCAGGCACTCCCCACCAGCCTCTCCCGGATCTCCCAGGACACCGATCACTGGTCCGGGACTGGAACTGGAATCACAGCTTTGGACTCTGGGAGAACCCTCAGAGCTGGCACCTCCGCCCAGGCTCCATGAGAAGCCACCCTGTCCCAAAAAACCCCATCCAAGGGGCCAGGCTGCCCTCCCAGCACCCCCAGCAGCCCTGGGACGGTCGCTGCTGCTTTCCCTGGAGCTCAGCTCTGTTTTCCGAAACACATTTGGAAGAGAATCAGCTCCTTTCCCACCCATGAGTCACCTTCTCCCAGCATCGATCAGCTAAAAATAGACGCAGATAATGATCTCAGGCTCAGGTGTTGGCTCCCTGGAGAACAGGGAAAGACCCCGAGGCCGTGCTCCAGAACTGATCCCACATTTTTGACTCAGGACCTGGCACCCTGTGAGGAAGAATGGAATAATCCCAGGCTGCCAACAGCATCTCAAAGCCCTGCACCTCTGGGAGATGGGGTGAGGAAGAGTCAGGGCACATTCCTGGGACTCCAAAAATCCCAGCTCAGCTCCCGTCCTTTAGTGGGGTACCCTGGGTTTGGGATTCCAGAGCTGCCACCACATCTCCAGATGGATCCCCACGGACACAACCCCAGGCCTGGGGGAAGAAATAAAACAAAACCCAACCCAACCAAGTCCCTCCAGCTCCAGGGGCTTCCTTCAGGCCCCAACTCGTCCGGCAGGATCACTTTGGGACCGCAGCTTATCCAAACATCTTCATCCCCTTCATAAATCCAGTCCCTCCTTATCAGCCCGCAGGAGGAAGGGCAGGGGCTGGAGGGAGGGGAGTGTGGGGGAGAGCCCAGCTCTGATTTACCCACTCAGGCCCTTTGGGGTCACTCCCAGTTCAGTCCCTGGGGATTCACATGTTCCCAATCACGTACTGGGGAGCCAGGCTGGAGGAGAGAGTTTCCCTTTGCAAATATTCATTCCAGGACCGGCAGTTCCCAGGAATGATGGGAGGCTGTTGAAAACCAGCAGCTCTCCTGAAATCCTCAGCCTCTGGAGCCACGGGAATAAACGGAACCCCAGCCTTAGGCTTTGGTTTTAAAATAAAAAATGACATTTCTGTAGCTGCCAGGATGATTTTTCCCCACGATTATTGGAGCACACCCCAAAGGGCTGGTATTTAGTGGCAAATCAAAAACGCCCCAAAATCACATTTAAAAAGGAAATTTATTGGGTTTTATCTGCCCATTTCATATATCCACATTTTAGAGCACGTGGAGCGGGAGAGTTTTTCGGGACTCTGTGTTTGCTCCTGCACCCACCCAAGCGACACCAGCTTTCACAAAGGGCTCATTTCCAGCGGGAAGCTCCCGAGGACTGGATTTGCTGCATCACAGGAATTTCACTCTCTGTGCACAGCAAACCTCCCGGGACTGGTGCCACTGCCCAGGTGAGGGCTCCCAGTGCCAGCCTGGGCTCATAACCCGGGCAGCGATGGGTGGTTGGCAGCACTCGGACACCCGCTGGGACACAGGCGGGGAGAAGGGCTCTTCCAAAAGGGGAAAAAAAATCCTCATTTTCACTCCGAGCAGCCGCGGCTCTCGAGGAGAAGGCACAGCAAACAGTCGCTGTTTAACGAGGCATTAGCAGGCGCAGTGAGGAGCACGGGGAGGCTCCTTTCCCACACCCAGACATCCTGGCACAGCCAAATCCACACAAAACCCTCCAGGATGCGGCCAGGGAGGCACCAGCACCTTGCCCGAGGGCAAACAGGAGCTGGGGGCACCGGGAACGGGTGTTTGTGGCAGCACAGGAGCTGCCTGGCCTGTGCCGTGCTCAGCGTTATCCATGGGCAGATCCCTGGGGCTCCATGGAGACCTTTCCCCCCCTTCTGTGGTTCCAAGTCCCACCACTGCTCCAGGATGTTTTTGAATCCTTTTTCCCACTCCCCAAAAATCCCCACCCACCATCCTTCTCCTCTTCCCAGCTCCTTGTCCTGACCCAGCCATGCAGGGATTCCCCAGCAGTTTCCCCTCTGGATCAATGGATGTTTCTCTCCTTCCCACAAAGAGCTGAACTCCCACTCCCACCGCCCTCAGCACTTGGAAGTTCACTGTTCCCCATTTCAGACAGGAGGAAGCAGCAGGCTTTCCCCAAAGCCATTCCAATCATCCCAAGCTATTGAGAAAAAGGACATTCCCTCCAAACAGAGTGGAAAACACTGGGAGCAGGGTCCTGGCAGCACAACGGCACCAGGTCTTGGCAGGCCAAGCTCCCCGCAGCTGGGGATGGAGCTGCTGACAAAGGGATCACCATGGGAAGAAGGAGGAGAAGGAAGCCCAGGGTGAGAGCCTTAAAAACCACAGAGTAACTCAGAGCTGCCGCCAGGAACAGCAGGAAAAGGCTCTTTTGAGGATTTTCTCCTGTTATTTCCCAGTTTTCAGGTGTTCCACCAAGCCCCAAGCCCTGTTTCCTGCTCCAGAACCTCTGCAGTGAAGTAGGCAACAATTCACAGCCAAACAGTCCACGCAGGATGTCCCAAAACGCAAATCCCAAAATGCAAATCCCAACTTCCCAGCGGGAAGCAGAGGCCTCCTGCAGCCCTCCTTGCACGGGCACAAGAGCAAACACATCCCAAAAAACTGCCGGAATGAATCCTCAAAAAGCAGCAGTGCCAGGAGGAGGAAACTCTGATTTCCAGTTACCCAAGGGCACCTTCCTTGGGCCCAGCCCCTCAGCAGCAAGGGCTGAGCACGGAGAAGCTGCCAGGGCTGGCCAGAAAACCCAGTGCTGCTGGAAACACAGCTGTGGGGAGAGGAGAGCGGCGGGATGGGGATGGATCCAGCCGGCTCATCCCTGATAAACCACGGGAGCAGGGAGCAAACGGCCCCTGGGGCACCTGGAACTGCACAGGCGGAGCTCTCCCAGAGCAGCAGGGCTGGGCTGGGTTCGATGGCCAGAGAGGCCTTTTCCCAGATTTTATCTCGTTAATTCCTTGTCAATGAGGCTCCATGGTTTTAATTAAGCAAAGCACAATATCATCCCAAGGAGAGTGGGAACAAAGCCTGGCTGCCCCTCAGCAGGGCTGGAGTGTTTCCAGCTCCCACCTGGATGGTGGAGCTGGAGACAAAAACAGGTAGATTTTCCAATGGGGATTTTCCTAATTTCCCACAAACTGCTCCGAGTCAGCCTTGGGAAGCTGAGAGGATTCCATTCCATGAGGGCCACCAGCAGCGCCTCATTCCAAGAGATTTTTCCCAGAAAAATTGTTGAAAACCGGCAGCTCTCCTGAAATCCTCAGCCTCTGGAGCCACGGGAATAAACGGAACCCCAGCCTTAGGCTTTGGTTTTAAAATAAAAAGTGACATTCCTGGAGCTGCCAGGCTGTTCAAAACACACAAGACCTGAAGGCCTCGGGAAGCCTCTAACCCACAACGCCCCTAAATCCGTGAGATGGACACCAAAAAATCCCCATCTCCCATCCTGGCCAGTCCCATCCCACCTGAGCTGCTCCCTCACTCTTCTTCCCCCAAATTCCCTCCCCAGGCCCCAGCAGTGCTGCCCACCCCCTTCACTGCTCCGGCTTCCACAGCAGAACTCCCACAAATCCCGGAGTATTTGATTTTCCCTCGTGCAGAAACCTCCCAGCTGCCCAGAAAACAGCAGCTCCAAGTTAAGCTTAAACCCCAGAAGTTAAACAAAAAGAACCTCAAAGTGGATTCTTGGGTTATTTGGTTTTGTTTTTTTTTTTTTTTTTCCTTTAAAACATTGTGGTTTGGAGCTCCTGGTGAGATTTGCACATCCCTGAGCCTGGCAGGGCTCCTCCAGCCATGCCAAGGAAACCTCTCAGGCACGTGGGATGCACACAAATCCCTCCCAGCTTTACACTCCAGCCTGTCCCAAAGGTGACAAAGTCACAGCAGCACCAGGAGAGCACAGAGGGAAACGCTCAGGGAAAAGCAGCAGAACGGGGATGCAGGAGGCGGATATTTCTCAGGAGAGGAGGAGGAGGGAGGTTTCCCCATCAGGATCCATGCAAGAGGTCATGGAATGGTTTGGGTGGGATGATCCTAAAGCTCAGCAGAGGCACCTTCCACCATCCCAGGCTGCTCCAAGCCCATCCAACCCTGAGCACTTCCAGGGATGGGCATCCCAGCCAAACCCTCCCTTAGCCTGGATCCAGCACCTCCAGCACAGCCCTCCCAAAAAGCTCCGAGCAGAGCTGAGGACTCCCCTCCTTCTCCTTCTCCCTCTCCCATGCCAGCCCCACATCCCGGGACCCCCGTGCCTGGCGCTGCCCTAAGCCCGTCATGTGCAGCCCCCGCTCGTGCCAGCGGCTCCGCCGCCCTCCCCGGAGCGGATTAACCCCCCCGAGGCCGTGCGGTTGTGTCACTGCCATTAAATCAGATTTACCGCCCCCCTCCCCTCGCTCCCTGCCCTTTCCCCGAAGGAATTCTACTGGCTGTGCGAGGGGAAGGGCTGTTCTCGTCACTGAGAGGAGAGAAATCAGGAAATGCTTAATTCTCCGCTTGGAATAATCCTGCTCGGGAGCCGAAAACCCCGGCTGGGCCCAGGGCTGGTGGCACCGTTCACCCTCCACCGCTGGCATTGCCGGGCTGGGGTCACACGGGGGCTGATGCCAGCCCTGGACACCGCTGGGGCCGCCGTGGGCTGCAGGGTGACCACTGAGGGAGGGTCAAATCCAAAGCCATGGGAACCACCAGCTTTGCCTGGGGGCACTGGTTAATTAGCGGGCACTAATTAACATTTAAACCCCACGCCCTGCTCGGGTGTATTTTTAGCCTAAACCGAGGAGATGCATTTGGGTTTCTCATTGTTCTTTTAGCACCCGAGCCCAAACCCACAACCCCATCCCCACAACAACCGCAGGAGCATCCTCCCAGCTCCGGGAGAACATTCCTGCAGCATTCCCACCCCGGCAGCGGGCAGCCAGCCTCCCAATTACAGCAATTAACCTCAGCGATATTAATAAACCAGCCTGGGTTTCCTAACAGGAAAACCTGCAGGGGCTTGTTGGCGGAACAGGGAGCCCCGAGCGATTTTTGGGGGTGGATGGGGGAATAATTGGAATTACAGGATGAGACCGAGGGGTGTCCAGAGGTCTTGGAAGCACATCCTGGTGTGGGGAGAGGTGGGAAGACCACGAGTGTCCTCCCCACCTCAGGAAGCTCCTGCAGAGCCTGGAAGCCGGGAGATGGATCTCCATTGCCAGCGTGGAATTACCCAGGAGGATTTTGGAAGCCCCTGTGTCTGCACCCGCCGGAATTTACAGGCCACCCGTTCCCAACATAACCTGGATCCTGCAGGGCCCCAGCTCCAGGGGGAGTGCAGGCAGACAGGGAATATTTCTGAGAATTAGAACATTAATGCCTCTTCCTCCTCCTGGGGCCAGGACCAGCTCCTCAGCCTCTCCTTCCAGCCTGGGAAGGTTTTATCCGCCTCCTTTCCGGGGTTGTTTAAGGCAGGGTGGCTGCAGGTCTAGAAGGAGCCGTTTGCTCCAAGCCCTGCCCTTCCTCCCCTCTTTCCCAACACTTCCCAGCCTGTTTTCTTTATCCAAGCACGAGAGAAAACGCTCGGGAGCAAGACCAGACACAGAGAGAGGAAGCAGCAGCTTCCTTCCCCATCCAAGGCCAATTATCCCAGGAGTTGTGCAAGGCACCCGTTCCCAGCGCCCGGGATTGGGATCGGGATCGCTGCACCTTCCCTGGGGCACAACGGAGCCCTCACACCGTGGGCAGCCCCTGCCCAGCCCAGCCAACACCGGTCAGCCTGAAAATGTCCACCCAGGAGCGCAATTCGGGCAAAAAACGTCATCCCAAGGGATTTTCCTGCAGTCAGGGAGCTGCCGTCGCTCCTTCAAGCTTCCCAGTTGGGATTCCCTGTGAATCCCTCGGGTCAGGGATCCTTGCTCAGCTCCCAGCCCCTCCAGCTCCCCAAGGCCCCGGCATTTACATCCCAGTTTATATGGAAAACACTAAAATGGGATCACACCTTTTAAAACAGATATTTCCACCTCGCTACAACCTTCCCCTCCCCAGCAGGCTCTGCCGTCAGGCCTCTAATTTTAATTGAAAAAATGTGATTTCGGTTAATTGACAGCAGATGAGTCACAGGGCTCCAAAGCATGGGAACATTTGATCCAGCAGATTTATGGCAGCAGGGAACCAACCATCCCAGGTTTTGCATCCCCCTCACAGCCCCGCTGCCAAAACAGCTCAGCTGGCCAAAAAAAAAAAAAAAAAGAAATTAGGGTTTTATTTTTTAAACATTTTTTTTTTTCCTTCTNTTTAATTTCTTAACAATTTTTTTTTTACCTTCCTTTTAATTGCTCCACATAAAACTGTCCTAGAATTTTACAGCCTGGCCCAGTCTTCTTTGCTGGTTTTAATTAGGCTGAGGCAGGGCTGGCACTTAATTTGAAGAGGGGGAGGATGTCAGACCATGCTCTGGGAAGGTTTTGCCATTCCAAGCACCCGGAAAACATCAGCAGGAGCAGTGGGGAGCGGGACCAGCCCCCTCCCAGAGGTGGAACTGGGGGTAACTCATCCTGCTTATGACTCCATGCTCCAAAAAATCTCTGTTGGAAGGGAGCAGAGCTCCCTCCCAGCAGGAGAATTTCCTCTCCTTGAAGGCAACCAAAGCACAGAGGCTTAGAGGGAAACCAAGCTTAGCTGGGAGCAGCTTTGGGGCAAATTCCCATTCCTGGGGGATTGGGGCTTTGCAGGAACAGTATCCCACAGCACTCCCAGCCTGGAGGAGAAGCCAGGGAATTCCTTGCAGAACATCAGAATTCCCCAAAGGAGTCTCTGTGCAGAAGGTGAGAAAGAGGAGGGACAAGCAAGAGGTGGAATTAATGGAAGGAATAGCTGGGGAATGTCTGATGGAGGGAAATCCACCCCTTTCCCATTCTGTTTTCTGAGCTTGGCCCTACTTAGCAAATCTTGGGATGCCTGGAAAGGATTTTTCCAGGAGAAGAGAAAGGCTGAGCCCCGTGATGAGCAGACAGCAGGCCGGGCTTTGCTCAGCTGTGTTGTCCAAAGCACAAAAACCAACAATCAGCGATTCCACTGCTGGGTTCCACCCTCTCCGGGCATTAAATCCCTTGGCAACATCCCACCGAGAGCCCAGGCACAGAACCCCCTCCCACAGCCAAATCCAACGTGGAAAAACCAGGAGAAGAGGTCCAGCCTCACCCACCTGCTCCAGCACCGGGAAAACTCCTCAGCTCCCCAGGATTCAGCTGCTGCCTCTCCTGCAAAGCACCACCCCCTCCCCAGGGCTGAGCTTTTAGCTGACACCAGAATTAGGGATCCATGGAGGTCCCAAGAAATCTGAGGTCAGGAATTGCCCCCAGGTGCAATGAAAGAGGTGACAAAGCTGTGTCAGCCCAAAGGAGGAGATCCCTGAGGTCCCTTTGGACCCAAACTCTCTGTGGCAGGGAGGGAACACCCCCGTGGATTTAACAATCAAAAACAGACACTCGGGGAGATGCTGGATGGTGGGAAAGGGCCTGAGAACCCCCCCAAAGAGCTCTGGAGGCTTCAGCTGAAGGCACAACCCCTTGGGTTGGGCTGGCCTTGGCAGTGCTGGGTGAACCCCATGATCCAAAAGGGTTTTTCCAACCTAAACCATTCCGTGATTCAGAGAAGCCCTGCCCCAGCCCTGAGGGCGTTTTCTGGAAGCTTCCAAGAGTCCCTGTGGGTGTGGCCCCGCAGCATCCCCGGGGGATGCATCCCTCACCCACCTGCAGCTGTCCTGACCCTGCTAAACTGTCAAAACAAACGGGGTGAGGCACAGCACCTCCAAATCCACACCAAATCCACACCAAATCCACACCCCAGCGGCTCCGGGACCCAAGCAGAGCCTGGAAATCCCCCCCTCGCTGGCAGCAGCTGCAGCAGATGCGTTATACCATTCCCAGAGGGAAAATAACATCCAGACAAGCATCCCTGACTGCCTGGAAATACTCCCCAGCTGGGGAGGGACAGATGGAATGGGGCAGAAATGGGATGGGGATGGAAAACTGGGAGTGGGGGGGATGGTTGGGGTTGGTCTGTGCTCCCCACACAACTGCTCACTCCTCTTTCTCCTCCTCCTCCTCCTCCTCTTCCTCCTTTTGCTCCTCCCTGTGATGGCTCCTGGATTTTAACTTTGTATTTAGTCAACCTGGAGCAAACACAATGAATCCCTCCCTGCCCTATCCCAGCTGGACTCTGATCCCTTTTTTTCCCAAGCAAGGAAGGGCCCTCTGCCCACTGAGCCTCGGAACACAATCCTCACGTTCACAATCCCAGCAAAAATAAACGTGGCTCCTCCAGGCCGTGCCTCCCATCCCTGCCCCGAGTTATCCCTGCTCCCAACAGCACCTGCACTTCCAGCCATGCCTGGGGTGCTCGTGGATGGCATTCCCGGGAGCTGGCTCGGGATCAGGGATTACCCCACAGGGAATTACTGGGAAATGGCTCTAGGATGAAGGAGGGGGGATTAAATGGGATGTTGGGAAGGAATTCCTCCCTGTGAGAGGGGTGAGGACCTGGAATAGAATTCCCAGAGAAGCTGTGGCTGCCCCTGGATCCCTGGAAGTGTCCAAGGCCAGGCTGGAGCAGCCTGGGACAGCGGAAGGTGTCCCTGCGGTGGAACTGGATGAGTTTTAAGATCCCTCCCAACCCAACCATTGCAGGATTCTCTGCCAGCAGGGTCCTGTGTCACTCTTCACAGAGCAAACAAGCCCAGGGAGCCCTCGGCTGCTCCGGGCTGGCCCCACAAACCCGAAGAGCAGCTGGGAACTGTCCCAAGGGCACGGCGAGGATCCGGACACGCCGGAGGGGAGCTGGGACATGCCCAGGCCAGGCCTGGGGAGGCCAGAGCAGGACAGATCCAGCTGCTGGTGGGATAATTCCGGAGCAAAAGGGACACAGGAGCAGTTCCAAAGAAACTCCTGGAGCAGCCCTGGCCCAGCACGGAGCTCTCCCTTATCGGCAGCCGGAGGCGCCGGCGCTGCGGAGGCACCGAAGGCCAAAGGCAGCCCCGGGCAGCGAGGGTTAATGTTTGCATTTGGGAAAGCAAACTCATAAATCCCCCGGAGTTTATCCCAGTCTGTGCTTCCTGGGAAGCAGGACAGGCTGCTTTTCCTGCTGCCTGCCCAGGTAAATACAGGCCCAGCCCGCCCTTCCCAACGGCCCGGCCGGGTTTGCTCAGGGCAGCTCGGGGTGGAGGACACTAAAGGCAGGTGGCCTTTGAGGGGAAATAGCCCTTAGGAACTCCAAAAATTCCATTTCTGAGTGCTGGGATCCCCCAGTCCATCCCTGGATCTGTCCCTGGAGTCAGACCTGCAGCAAAAGGCAGCCCCGGTGCCAAGCAATGGACCCAGGCAGGATTCCAGGATTTATCCTGCAGCTCCCAGGCAGGGAAGTGCCTTGGACGAGGATTCACAGAGGGAGCAGGGGCTCAGGGCTCTGGTGTAATGGACGAGGTGGGGATCAGTCACAGGCTGGACTTGGTGATCTTGGAAACCTCTTCCAGCCTCAATGATTCTGGGAGAAACTTCCAGTCACCTTGGCTGCTCCCAAATAATTATTTTGAATCCACGCTCATGAGGCCACAGTGCTTTTTATATGTCAGGACACCCTTTTTTTTTTTTTTCCTGTTAAATAATGTTCTAAATCTTAAAAAAGTAATAATCATGAAAGGACATTCCCACTACAGAAATATCCCTTTTCTGTTCTGTTTCCACACGGCACCTTCGGGTGCTTACAGGGTAGGAGGGAACACAGAGTCCAGGGACAATTAACAACAGGATTTAAGGGGAAATAATTTGCATTTCAGTGGCTTTTGGAGCAGGAGGGATCTTAGGGATGGCAGTGGTGGTTAAAGGCTGGAAAGGGAAGACGGAAAGGAGAGGGGAGAACTTCCCTGCAAAACAAAGGTGTTAAACTCCTGGGCTGGCTTTGTTAGGGCAGAAGTTTCTCAAGGTTTCCTGGACAATCCAAGGCATCCCCAAAATCCCCTGGAAGTGTGGCTGAGCCAAGGCAAAGGGAAAACGACACCCAGCACTCACGGAGCCAATGGGGTTTATTAAATGCAATTTAATTGTCTCTGAGGGTGACATTCCCCTCGCTGAGGTTTGGCTTCCCCCCATTCCTGCTCCTGCTTCCCGATCCCAGCCCTGCTTCCCTGGGCTGGGATCCACGTGGGACGTTCCAGGTGTGGCAGCAGGACCCTCCCGAGGCCACCCAACACAGGGTGAGCCTCTGCCAGACAGTTTGAAACCCCGGGATCACCAGCTCAGCTCCTGCTCTTCCAAAGTTCCCACCACGGGATCCTCTGCAGCTCCAGGCATCCTCAGGAAATACCCAAACCCCCAAAAAACAGCAAAAAAAGAGCAGAGGGGTGAAAAAAAAAGACGAAATATCCACAGCTGGTTCCTTGGGCAAGCGCTTGGTGCTTCCCAGAGGAAAACATCGAGTTCTGTTTGACCCAAGAGCTCTGCACCATCCATCCATCGCCAGGATCCCAAAGGATAATTCCCAAAGCCCAGCAGAAAATTGGGAAGTCTTTCTGTTCCACGTGGGAGAAGCTCAGCACCTGCAGGAAAGGCTGGTGGGGGCACAGAGCCCAGGCAGTGTGGGGGAGGGGCTTCTGTGGGGCTGGTTTGGGTGGTGGGAGCTCAAGGGACCTTAAAACTCATCCCTGATGTTCCATCAGTGCCCAGGGCGAGCTGCTGGTCCCGGCTGTCCCTGTGCTCCAGCAGCAGTGTCCATCCTTGGGAGGAGCTCTGGCTGTCCTGGCTGTCCCCTCTGTCCCTCACCCCGAGCCTTCAGCAGGACCCTGGGAAGGAAAAACACGGCGTTACTGGCAGGGGCAGAGCAGGGGGTGATCCTACCTCGGCTCCAAATCAAGTGCTTGGGGCGATGTGGGAAGGGGGAGATGGAGCAGCAGCCCCGAGGCCTCCCCTAAAGCACCCAGAGCTCTCCCCACTGCTGAGGGGCCCTGCTTTGGAGGCTGAAGGAGAATTTGGGGCTGGCAAGGAGCTGCTGAGGCTGCAGAGTCCGAGCAGCTCTGCCAGCTGCCATGAGAAAGGCAGCAGCCCTCAGCCAGGGCACTCCAGGGAGCCCAAAAGCAGTGACAGCCCCAAGGCCGGGCTCCTGTGGGATCAGGAGGCATCACTCTGGGGTGCAGGAGAGCACAGGACATGGGAAAATCCCAAATGGCCACTTCCAAGCTCGTGTGGGAATGCAGAGGGAGGGAAAGCAGCTCGTCCTGCCTGTGTGTGTGCAGGGGATGCCTTATGAGATCCAGGGAATGTGCAATCACGGATTGAACATCCCAGCACAGGGCTGGGACATGGGAATCACCGAGGGGTCCGCAGGAGGAATTCCCATCCCTGTGCCCCACTGCTCTCCTGGGCAGAGAGGGGCTCCTTTCCCGACTGCCACAGGAAGGAGCTGGGGAGAGGAAAACACGGCCAGAGAGGGCAGGGACCTCATTCATCCCTCAGTCCCTGGGGTCTCCACCTACAACGACCTGGAGGATCCAAACTCCACCATTACGTGGCACAAGCAGCTCCCCTTTGGCTCTGACAAACTCCTGGCCCATTTAATCATTTCCTCTTCTCTTTGATCCTTCTCCCTCCACAGGATCCTTAAAGAGCTTTTCTCCCAAGAAACCGCTTCCCAGCTCCCCCTCCCGCTCCAGGGGCACACAGGAAGGAGGGCAGAGGTTTCTGCTCATTTTCCAGGCCATGCTTATCACCTGTTTGCTCTGGGTTTCGCAAGGATTCTGGAAGCGAGATTGGCCTCTCCTGGCCCAGGTATCACCCCCAGCAATCCGGGCTGGAGGCACCAACCAGCCCCTGCAGCCCCTTGCCAGGGAAAACCTCCCAAGCAGCGCTGGGTTTTTGGGAATCCAGCGAGTTCAGCGTCGCCCAGCGAGCAGAGCACTGTCCCTGCCTCTTGTAAATGTGTTAAAAAGTAAAACCCTGTAAGAGCTTCCAGATGTTCCGTTTGTGTTGTGGGGTTACCCAGCTCCATCCTCCGGAGGCCAACCCGGCCTCAGTGCAACGGCAGCAGCCAAGGGGAGGGCAGGGGGGATGGAGGGGTCCAGGCCCTCCTCCTCCTCCTCCTCCTCCTCCTCCTCCTCTTCCTCCTTCCCGCAGCCTCTCCTGTGCGCTCCCACACGCTGCTGGGAAACACCGCTGAGAGCAGCTGCAAACCCTCCTGCCCGCCCCAGCACCTCCTGCCTGTCGGGCATCACGGAGCTGACCCTGAATTCCCAGGATCTGGGGATCACAGCGCACAGTGATCTGGGACAGGCAGGGAGATAAAACACTGGTGGTGGCACCCCAGAAGCTCCGAGTGCCCCCTAAGGAGGTGCAGAGGCACCTCACGAGCATCGCTGGCGTTTGCAGGGCACTGACCCCAATTCCCAGGCTCTGGGGGCCCGCGCACAGCGGGCTCGGTGACACCCCAGAGGCACCCAGAGCATCCAACCGCACCGCCGGCAGTTCACATCCCCTCAGGGGGAGAACGGAGGTCCCCCAAAACCTTTGGGGGTGCAGCTGTGAGCGTCCGCAGCCCCGCGAGGCCGCGCTGGGCGCAGCAGCCCCGGTTTGCCCAGGGCGCGGCCGCGTTTGAAGGCGCCGCGGGCGGGAGCGGAGGCGATGGAGCCGCACGCAGGCGATAGCGCAGCCCGGGGCGCGGGCTCTGATCTGTTATCTGTGCCGGGCACGGCCGCGGCGCGGGTTTGAACGCGGGGAACACCCGCACATCAAAGGCGCTTCCTGCTGCCTCCGCCCCGGAGGAGCCTTGGGGCAGCGCGGGATGCCTTGGGGCTCGGCGGGGACGGGGCACGAGCAGCTCCAGCCGTGTCCCTGCCCGTGCTGGGGCCATCAGCGCGTCCCGAGTGTGTGACTCAGGTTCGGTGTCCCGGTTTAACCCGCAGGACACAGCCTGTTGTTCTCTCCCCCAAGGAAGGACCACCCAGACCCCACTGACCTCAAAAATCCCGCTCCTCCCCCCGCACTGCGCACCCTGTCCAGCACTGAACCCTCACAGCCAGACAGATTTCAGGTGCTGTCGGTTTTTTCCCGTTGCCTCCCACGTTCCCCATGAGGGATCATCTGCTTCCCCATGCCCCGGCCTGGGAAGGACGAGCAGCGCAGCCAGGCCACACACTGCGAGCCACCAGCGTCTCCTGGACACCAGCCCCGGTGGTTTTGTCCTCTCCACGAGCCCCCACAACATCCCTGGAGAGCCGGGATGGAACAAGGGCTCAGCAGCATCCCGGGAAGAGGAGAGGATCCATCCCGAGCCAGCAGAGGAGGAGCTGAGGCTGCAGTAGGAATGAGGATCTGCACATTTCACGACGGGGATCTGCCTCCTGCCCTCCCCAAACCCGTGCTCACCAGGAGCAGAGCAAAGTGCAGGAATAAAAAGGGAATTTTGGCTGTGGAGGGTGGGAGCACTCACAGACAGCTAGAGCACGAACTGTGTGGGCAGCAAAGGCAAACAGGGAAGGGATCCGAGAAGCAGCGCCGGGATTCCGGCAGCTCCCACCTCCCTCTGCTGCCTCTCCCGGGTGTCCCTCCCTCAGACCCCTGGCCCTGCTCAGACATGCCCCAATTCCGCTTTTACTGTCGGAATTCTTCCCATCCGAAGGGCTGGATTTAGAAAAATGCAGCGGGAGAGCCGCAGCCGGAGTGCAGGAACCGGTCCCAGCTCAGCTGCCTCAGCACCTTGTGCCCCGGCCCTGCACCCACACCTGGGCAGGGCTCAGCCTGGCCCCAAAACCTGCAAAAGGGGAAGGGAAGCGCTGGCACATCCCGGTCTGGGGAGGGGAGCAGGGATCTGGACACTCCCGGGGACCTGCGAAGGGGTGAGGCTGCCGACTTCACCCCTTCCAGAGGTGGAGCAGGGAGGATGGAGAGGCAGCAGGGGGGACACCTGGGGTCGTGCAGTGCCAGGGGTTTGATTTTGGCTCTCAGATTCCCAGTTTAGAAGCTCCTGGAGCACCCCCTTAGCAGCAGCCAGAGGTGCCCGTGCTGCAGAGAGCAAAGGGCCAAGGGCAGCCCCTGGGCCCGAGCAGCGAGGGTTCAGATTTGCCTTTGGCAAAGCAAACTCATAAATCCCCCAGCTTTGGGTCCATCCCTGTCTCCCTGTGCCCATCCCTCTCTCCCTGTGTCCATCCCTCTCTCCCTGTGTCGTTTCCATCCCTCTCTCCCTGTCACGCCTGTCCCACCTCACAAGGGGATCCCTCCAGCTCCTTCCTCCCTGCCCAGCCAGCCCTGCTCCCCCACAGCAGAGCCCCCCAGGCTGGGCCAGCTCACACCCCCAGGAGGTGCCCCAGGGTTGGAATTTGGGATCCTTGGGGAAGAAATCCCTGCCATGCTGCCTCCTCCAGCACCAGCACTGTGGGATCGCTGCACCCGGAGTCATGGAATGGTTTGGGCTCAAGGGACCTTAAAACTCATCCTGTTTCACCCCTGCCGTGGGCAGGGACACCTCCCACTGTCCCAGGCTGCTCAAAGCCTGGCCTTGGACACTTCCAGGGATGGGGCAGCCACAGCTTCTCCGGGCAGGGTTGGGAAGTCCTGAGTTTTGCTGAGTGACCTCAGAGCTGTGCCGGGGTTGCAGCAGCTGCCTGACTCCGGGAGGATTTAAAACGGCCTGGAAGGATCAGCCAGGCTCGGGGCAGCCCCTTGCCACAGCCACAGCTGCCCTGAGCCTTCCCTTGCAGCCCCAGGCTCCACTCCAGAGGCAGCCCCGTTCCCAGAGCCTCAGTCCCGAGCGATTATCTCCGGTTTCCAAACCCTGCCAGAACCCCAGAGGTGTCATTAAAGCTCCTGGGCCAGAGGAGTGGTTTGTTCCCAGGCCACCCTTTCTGGGAAGGTGTTAATGAACAGCCTGGCCCAGACAGGCGCTGGCAGCTCCATGAGTCACCGAGCGCCCGGCACAGCCGGCTCTGACTCACGGACACCCCGGCCCTGCCCCCAGACACCCACCCCTGGGGCAGGGGGATGCTCAGTGCTGGGCATTGGGGGTCAGACTGCATGAGACCCCCCCCAAACTCTGGCTCTTTAACCCCAAAACAACCCAGGGTGGTGGAGAGCTCGCCCTAAGTTGTGACGCCAGAAAAAATTCGCAGCGGGATTTGCAGAAAGGGCTCCCAGACACCACAGCAGCACCCAGAGATCTGGAAGGGAGTGGCTGTGGTGGCCGACACATCCTGGCTGCATCCCAGGGGATGGGCCAGGGGAGATCCAGGGGTGCAGGTGCCGAGTTCTGGCCGTGGCTCATTCCCTGACCGCAGCATCCGCTGCTCCCCAACCATCGCTCCCAGCTCCATCTGCAGCTTCCTCCTCAAATTCCAGCCCTGACCAACCCCCCAAACCTGAGCACAGGTGGAAACCTAAAAATAGAACTTCTCACCCCCTCCCCAGCCACACCCCTGAGGACTTTCTCATTCACACACTCCAACCTGTTCTGCCTCACGCTCTTTCGAGCAATTTTCCCCCTCCTTCCCCGCAGGAAAAGGCCACCCTGGTTCTGGTGTGTCACTTGGGGCCTGACAGGCAGGGCCAGGAATGAAGAAAGTCCCATCCTCCTTCATTTTTGCAGCAGGGTGATAAGCACGGGGTGACATCAGGCTGGGCCAGCCCAGACTGCCCCAGGTCTCAGGAAGGCTCTGGCACCTGCTGACAGTTCTGGGTCACTTCTTAAAAGTGTCCCCAAAGTGACAAACCCCTGCCAGGCCGAGGGACGGGCCTGAGCTGTGCAGTGACACTCCCTGAGCAGGAGCTCTGCTTATTCCCCAGCATTTCTGCTCTTCCTGCTGGAACCCCGGAGCCCCTCGCTGTGGGCAGGCAGGAGCTGAGCAGCTCCAGCAGCAGCAGGAGCTCCTGGTGATCCATGTGATCCCCGGATATTCCAAAGGAGCTGGAGGGATCTTTCCTCTCCTCAGAAACAGGGAGATCTCCTTTTGCTGTAGGAGGTAGAGCAGGGGTGCTCCGAGGTACCTCCTGCACCCACACAGGGGTGAGCAGGGATTGGATCCCCAGGATAAAAGGGGATCCCCTCCTCATTCCCACACCTCTCTCCCATCCCAGTGCAGAATAAACTGCTCCCAGGATGGGAGAAGCACTGCAAACCCCCCATGTTTGTCCCAGGGAGGGGATGGGTTTGGCCGTGTTCCCACAGGATCCCATCCCAAGGATCAGCTCCGCTCCCCACGGCCTGGGGATATCCCAGATCCTCACATCTGGGTCAAGAGGTGTTCTCTGGAAAGCTTTGGTGACACCAAAAAGGGCACAAAAGCCACGCTGGGGTCCTGCCCTGTCACCCGCCTGCCCTTGGAGATGGGAAGGAGGGAGGGAGGGAGGGAGGGAGGGAAGGAGGAAAACCCATCCGGCTGCACATTCATTTCGCAGCCCTGAGCTGATTTCCAGCCCGGGGATTACCAATTTAAGCGGTGTTTTTTCCTGTGCTGACCCTAAGCTGATTAATTCTCTGTGCCCCCCTCCTTCCTCCCCTCTGTCCCTTCCTTCTTTCCATGGAAAATGAGGAATGAAATCCCGGAGGAACGTGCCAAGGCAGAGCTGGACACAGCACGAATGGAGCAGAGGGAGCTGCTCCCTCACCCTGATGGGATCCTGCCTCCCTACAGCGCTTCAAACCACCAGGATCTTCATCTTCCCATCCCAAAGGATCCGATATCCCTGAGGGAAGGGAGAAATCTCCCCGTCCACGATCCCAGCAGCTCATGGTGAGGCCCATCAGCACCAGCATCGCTCTCCTAGAGCCATGGAAACTCTTGGAGATGCTGGTGGGACTCATCCAAGAGCAGCCAAAGCTGCCCTGGCAGGATCCAGCCGTGCTTCCCGAGGGCAGGAATCTCCTTTTCCAAGTGCCACCATCGCCATGAACCCTGGGACGCTCCAGGGTTTGCTCCTTAAGGGAGGAATCGCGGAGGTTCAGGATTGGGGGGTGCAAAAAACGCAACCCTTGGGGAGCCTCCAGGGCACCTCCATCCCACTTCCCAGAGAATTCCCAAATCAGAGCAAAGCCAGGTGTGCCAGAGCACCTCTGCCACCCCGACACAGCAGGAAAGCCGGGAACACACCCAACCCTATAAAAAGATAATGACAGAACCCAGCAGCGGGAAATTAGCGCAGCAAAACTCTGCAGAATTCCCACACGGACCTCGGCTGGATCAAGGGGCAGAATTCCCTCCCAGAGAATGGGCCCTGGGGTCAGGATTAGGGGCTGGGGAAGGGTGGGAAAATTCAGCGACTCACCCGGAATTTGGTGTTCAGAGGGGAGTGGATTTGGGGCTTTTTGGTCCTTTTTGGGTGCCTGAGACTGGGGAGCGACACCAAAAATCCTTCAGGAGCATCAATCAGGGCAGGATTTGAGCCACAGACTCCCTGTGAGGCCTAAATATGGGGAATTTTAGAAATTACTCCTTTTAAATAACTTCCCTTTAAGTGGAACACCAAACAGGGATAAAACACGGATAAAATATGGGTAAATCATGGATAAAACATGGACAAAACATGGACAAAACATGGATAAAACATGGATAAAACATGGATAAAACACGGATAAAACACGGATAAAACATGGATAAAACATAGATAAAACATGGATAAAACACAGATAAAATATGGATAAAATACGAATAAAACATGCATAAAACATGGATAAAGCATGGATAAAACAACCAAATCTTGCAGTGTCCAACCCAAGGATATTTGGCCAAAAGAATAAAATCACCCTCAAACACACAACCCAAACCCATCCTCATTGCAAAGGAATTGAGCAAAAGCCTTCATCCTACCTGGATCCCCATTCCAGGCTCTCCTCATTCCCTCCTGATCTCAGCCTAAACCCCCCAGTACCCACAGGCGTGGATTCCCCACCTCTCACCCTTCAGGGAGTCAAGGGATGAGGGAAAAGCGCAAGAAAAAGGGCTTTGTTTCCATTCAGATTTGTCCAAAGTGGGTTATGGCAAGTTCTCCAAAAATAATTTTCATGGATTTGATGAAAAAAAGAAGTTTTTATTCCACACCCACTCCCACTGATGCCTCTGGAAGTGAAACCCATCCGTGCGTGGCTGTGTTTGGGCTGGCAGGGCCCGGGGACAGCGCCTGTGATCCCACATGGATCATCCCAACATCCATTGAGATGAGACAACGTGGCATTCCCAGGATAAAAACTCATCCCTGGGATGGGGAAGGGTCACAGTGAGGGTTTGGTGACCCCCAAAAGTCCCACGGGGCCGTTCCCAGCAGGAGGAGAAGCCAGGCAGTGACCCCGGCGGAGGGCACGGAGGAATGTTCTCGCAGCCGAGTGTTTCCTAGAATTTATCAGGAATTTTTTGAAGCTGTTGCTGGCTGAGAAACGCCAACGGGTTGAAACCTAAACTGGGCGCAGGAATATAAAAATGTAGGTCAGGAAAAAAAGCCTCGGAGTGAAAAGCTCCTTGTTCCTCCCTGTGCCACCTCCCGAGCAGTGCCATCCCGGGGGAAAACTTGGGAAGGGCTGGGAGGGAAGAGCACCTGGAAAAGGGCTCAGACCTCAGGGATTTTTGGGGGCAGAGCAGCCGTTCCTGCAGTGCCACGGCTGGAGGGCACGCTCAGCCACGGGGCACGCCCTGGTTTGTGTCATTTCCAAGGTTTTCCTGGTTATTCCAGGGATTCTGCTGATCAGTTTAAGGCACAGGCTGCAGCAGAGCCATTAATGCCTGCTCCCATCATCCCAGCTCCCATTGCTCCCATCATCCCAGCTCAGCTCCCACCATCCCGGCTCCCATCCCTCCCATCATCTCTGTTCCCATGGCTCCCATCCCTCCCCTCATCCCTGCATTTCCAACACGCCCTGGGGCACAGCAAGGAGGGTAAAGGCAGCAATTTCCCCACACAATCCTGGAATGATTCCGGTTGGAAAAGACCTGAGAGTTCCTCCAGCCTGAGCATGACCCCAGCGCTGCTGAGGCCACCATGGAACCCCATCCCGAAGAGCAGTGGATCCAAGCAGGGCGGTGCTCCCGCCCCTCCAACTGCATCCCGAGGTTTGATCCCAAAAAGCCAGCAGGTTTCAGGTCCCATTAAAGAGCCCCAAACGCCCCAGGGCCAAACAGGTTTGCTCAGTCGCCCAAACCCAACAGCAAACTGCGGATCTTTGGGATAAATCCCAACCCTTCGGCCCAACCCTCACAGGCATCTTCTTCCCCTCATTGACATCAATGTAAGATCCACCTGGGGATGGATTTTGGGAGAAAATCCCACCTTCCTGAAGAAATGGGCACTGCCAGCCCTCTCCCCTGCCGGGCTGGGGTGTGACAGCACAGAACCTCTTTCTCATGAGAAAATCTTTCTGTTTATGGGAAACACAAGAGAAGGTGTTCAGAGCTCCTTTGGGAACAGGCGGGAATGCCTGTGGCCAATCAGCCCCAGGGGGCGGCAGGCTGTGGCCAATCCCAGTGAGCGTTCATTTTGTATATAAAGCTGCATTTAAATAAATAATTCCCTTTTCTCGGCAATCTCTCTCGTGTGCCTCTTGTTTCGACATCGGCTCACCAGCGGCACTGGGGAACAGCTGATCCCTTTTCAACACTTGCACACATCCCGGCCGTAATTTACGGAGCTCATTTCCCCGGCACCCTGAGCTCAGCCCTCGCAGCGCCCGCCTGCACGGGGAGTTTTGTTTGCTTTAATTGAGGGGGAAAAAAAAAACCTGGAAAGAAGCAAAACTCCTCTCCCAACCCCCAGGTTTCATGTCTCAGCTGCCTTGATTTATTGGTTGGCAGATTCCCCTTTAATGGGCTCTCCCTGCCCGAGCCAGGGGGTTTCCTGCGGGGCAGGGGTGTGAGGGGGTACTGCCATGTCCAGGGACTCCATTCCCAACAGCATCCCTTGGATCTGAGGAGGAGGGAAGTTCCCTGCTGGATCCTGTTGCACCCTCCATCCCAGCCCTGCTTCCCAACACCTTCCAGCTCTCTGCTTCCAGTTCCCAGCATTCCCACAACCAAAGCCAATCTACAGCAAAGCAAGATTCCAAGGGAGATATTTTCACGGGATAACAAAAAGATTGCAGGCACAAAATCTGGTTTTTCCAAGCTACACCCACTTCCCTGCTCCCTCCTTCCTCCTGGCTCTGCTCTTTTATGGTTGAAGCCATAAAACTTCAATGGGAAGTGAGATTTGGGATTTGGGAGGGGAATCCCAACGGCTGAACAGCTCCATCCCAGCCCCTTCTTAGGGCAGGTGAGGGGGACACCGGGGAAAGGAGCCCAGCAGTGCCCAGCCTTCCTCCCTCCACCCTCCTCCTCCTCTCCCAGCTCCCTTCGGTGCCTTGGGCAGGATCCAGGGCCCGGAGCCTGCAGGGAGAACTCCCAGCGGATGAGATCTGCATCTCCCTTAATTAAATTGTTCCTTTGGGATGCAACGAGAGGGCTCTGCCCAGCCCAGGCTGCAGCAGCGGAGCCACCGAGCCCGGAGCCCGCTGGCTTTTCCCTCCCAGGTGGAGGAAAGGGTGGCTCCACATCCAGGGGGGAGCTCAGAGGAGCTGGAGACCTCCGGATATGGACAGAGAGGATGGGTGAAAACACAGGATGGAGATCCACGTGCAACCCAGTTAACCCAGTGCAACCCAGCTGAGCCAGTCCCAGCACTGGGATGCTGAGGGAAGGACTCGGAGAGGAGCCCTGTGGGGAACAGTCCCTGTGGTTTCCCAGCTTTGTGGGCCCCTGCAGATCATCCCCAATCCCAAACTGGGATCGTTTGGGCGAGAGATCCCCACCCCATCACAGGGTAAAAGCCACAAAAATAAGGCAAAAATTGGAGGTGTGCCCAGCTCCAGGCATTCCAGGCCAAAGCGTTCCAGTTAAACCATCCCAGTTCAACCATTCCAGCCCAAAGCGTTCCAGTTAAACCATCCCAGTTCAACCATTCCAGCCCAAAGCACTCCAGTTAAACCATCCCAGTTCAACCATTCCAGCCCAAAGCTTTCCAGTTAAACCATCCCAGTTTAACCATTCCAGCCCAAAGCTGGAAAGAGCTCAGGAAAAGCCCCGAGCCAGGGGGAGTTCAGGGTTAGGGTCTCACACACTGAGCCTGCACCAGGGGCTGTGAATGGATGCAATGGCAGAGGGCAGGTTTAGATGGAATATTAGGAAGGAATTGTTCCCTGGGAAGGTGGGGAGACCCTGGAATAGAATTCCCAGAGAAGCTGTGGCTGCCCCTGGATCCCTGGAGGTGCCCAAGGCCAGGCTGGATGGGGCTTGGAGCACCCTGGGACAGTGGAAGGTGTCCCTGCCCATGGCAGGGGTGGCACTGGATGGGCTTTAAGGTCCCTCCCAATCCAAACCATTCCAGGATTCCATGATCAGCACTTCCAGGATGGATTATCCTGGCTGGAGCATCCCTGCTCCCCATGGGATCACTCCATTGTGCAGAAGGAGCACAGAAAGCTTTCCTGCCCAAACTTCCTGAGCAGGTACTACAATTGAGCCTGTTGGGAATCCCATGGGATTTTCCAGCCCCATTTTCCCTCCTCCTTTCTCCCTCTCCCTGCTCTTGCCCTCCATCCCTTGGTTTTCCAGCTTCCCGAGGGTTAACAGGGGTGTTCTCCTGCAGGGCTGGGCTCCTTTCCCTTCCTCCTGCCCCTCCATTCCCGGCAGGACTTGGAGGCCGGAGGCTCTCCAGATTTAATCTCCAAGACAAACAGCCTGGAGCTGCTCCGTGTGCACTCAGCAGGGCCAGCCCCAGGGCTCTGCCCACCCCCCCTGGGGTCCGCTCTCACCTCTGTGAGGTGAGCAGGGCTGCTTTGGAGCTGAGAGTGAAGAAATTCCCACCCCAAGAGCCTCTGGGTGGGATTTTATGGAATGGGAGCAGCTGAAGGTTCCACAGGGGCTGATGGATGCAGGAAGGGGCGGAAGGTGAACATTTAAACACCAAAGTTGACCCTGAGTGTGGCTCAAGGTGCTGAACCAGGTGGTTTGTCTCAAAAAGTCACCATTTCATGGCCTGTCCTCCTGAGATCCCAGGAAAAGTTGGAGGAGGAGGTTTGGGAGCTGCTGGAAGAACACCTGACACAAGCCAGGGGCTCAAGGTTGTGAGCAAGGTTTAAATCTCACACCAGATCAGAGCCCAGCATCCCAGAGACATCCAGGTAACACCCGGATGCTCCTGTTGGGAAGGGGGAGGAAAAGGTCCCCAGGACATTTGGCAATGGGAGCCTCCCATGAAATCCCTCCACATTTCCGTGGGAAGTTGGGAGATCGGGTTCATGTTCCATGGGGAATAGGAGAGCACAGGGTGCCAGCAGGAGCTGGGCTCAGCCCTGGAGCTCTGGGCGACTCCAAAATCCGCTTTCCACCCTTAAAAATGACAGGAAAAATCCAATGGGTGGGAATCTGCTGTGGACATTTAACTCATTTCATCCTGGGAAAGGCATTTTCCTGGGATATGGTGGGACTTCCAGGAGGGAAGAACTCTCCCAACCAAACTTAGAACCTGCAGCACAGCCTGGGAACTGAATTAGCTCCGAAAGGAGCTTGGATCAGCCAGATCTGGGATGACCTGGGATCACCAGCCCCAGCACTGGAATCGCTCTCTGAGGACGGCGGCTGCATCAATCCCACCCCACACCGGTGTTTCCATGAAAAAGGCTCCTCCATAAAACCTGGGGAGCAATAAAAGTATAAATAGTGCTGCAGGCCCCACCAAACGGGGCTGTTTGAAGTGGATTTGCTTTTTCCCTGGGGTGGTGTTTAAGGATGAAGGGAGGAGGAGGAGGGGGAAGAGGAGGAGGATGAGGAGAATGAATCCAAGCTGCTCTGTCCAAACCCCCCCCCCCGGAGCTCTGGTGGTCTCCCAGAGCCAGCCAGGAGCTCCAGCCCCCCAAATTAACAACCTGGCCCCACCTTTCCTGTGCCACCCACGGGAATACATCGAGTATTTCTCCCTGGCTGCAGCCAGTGGCTCCCAGCACTCCAAAATCCCAGCCCAGCTCCCTCCACCCAAACATTTCCCAATATTTGCCTTTGGGATACCTTTTGATATCAAAAGGTGGCCACAGCCCCGGCCCTGAGCTCACTGGTGGTCCTGAAAGCAGCGGTCAGAGGATCTCAGCCCAACCACGGCCAGGTCCTTGTGGGCAGCCACAAACCCTTCAAAGGAGCCCGGGAACAGGGAGGCTCCAGTTCCCTCCAGTTCCCTCCAGTTCCCTCCAGTCCCCAGACCCCTCCAGGCCACCCCAGCTGGGGGACAGTGCCCACAGTGAGCTCAGTGTGCCCAGCTCTGCCCAAATCCCGGCAGGGCAGGGCAGGGGAAGGAGGGAAAGCCACAGGCCCTGAGCTCCATCCAAGCCACGAGTCCGGCGAGGTCCCTGCGGTCCGGCCCAGGCAAGAGGATTTTTCCTGGATGAGGCCATTCCCTGCTCACATCCCTGCTCCAGGCCAGGACAGGGACAAAGGAGACACTGTCCCTTCACTGCCACCTCGCCAGGAAAGGGGGAACGGCCCGAAGAGCTCTGTCACCCACCAGGGGTGCCCTGGGGACAGGGACCAAAACCTCCTCTTTGGGGTTTTCCCCTCCTCCTTGGGACTGAGCCGCCCCCAGGCTCCAGGAGGGATGGACTGGGGGAAATGAAGGGATTGTGTCCCCTGCAGCCACAGGGATGACAAGGAACTGCCACTGATGTGCTGGGATGTCCTGGGATCAGCCCAGCGAGGGGGTCCCACCAGCCAGGACGAGGGGGAGCAGCTGGGAACTGCTGGAAACAGCCCAGAGATGGCAAAACCCCTCAGGTTTTCATTGTCCCTGTTAATCAGTGCTGGAAAAGCCCTCAGCAGAGCCTTCCCTCTTTCCCAGGGTTTGTTTCCTTCCCAAATATTCACTCCAGCATTTTTTCCTTTGCATCTTCCTTCACTGCAACTGAACTCCCAGGTTTTCTTTTGCACGAGGACAAAACTCCACCTCCATTTACTGCTGTACATCACTGTCCATGTCACACAAATGGGGAAACTGAGGCTCGGGGAAATTATCAAATCCAGAGGATTTCCCTCAATCCAGAAAGGCTGCGGAGGCCCCCGCTCACCCCTCACTCTCACCCCAAGGGAAGGGATGTTGGATCTGTTCTTCCCCAACTCCCACAGGCAGAGCTCTCCTCAAGCTTCACCTCATCCCCTGCACGGCAGCAACAATAATTAACCTATTCATTAATGAACCGGCTGCTGCAGTGGTTCCCTGCTGCTGCTGCTGCTGCTTCTTCCCCTCCCCTCAGCACTTTCTGTCCAGCCGGTCCCTCCCTTTATTTCTGTTCCAGGCAGGAATATCGCCCCTGACACAACCCCAGCTGCCCCCTGGCCAGGAGCAGCAGCGGGATGGGGATGGTTATCTCGGATCCCCGCGGGATCAGCCGAGGAACAACCCCCCCTCTCCTAAATGGGAGGCTGTGCTGGAGCCAGGATAGTTTTTAATCCAAGATAACAACAGCCCCAAGCTGCTTTTCCCATTTGGAGTCTCGGGAGCCGCCGATCCGGGCAGGAAGTTTGGGAGGACGGAGGGGACAACTCCGCGGGGTTGGAACTTCTGCGCTGCAACACCCAGGAGCCCCTCCCGGCCAAAAGCCTCCGGGCCGGAGCACGGGGAGTCCCGAAGATGCTGCAGCTGCTGGGAAGAGCCTGGCTGAGCTCCTGGCATCCCACGGCATCCTGGGAATCCCGGGAGATCGGCACACGCAGCCCGGGCTGCAGTCCCAGCCCGAGGTGGCTTTCCCCGCCTGTTTGCACCCGGAGCGGTGGCAGGTGACAGCCCCAGGTCCCCAGGTTCGCTGGGAGGCAGCAGGGAGAGCCCCATTCCTGCCCGGGAATTGCCCAGCTCTGGGCTCTGGGGCTGGCTGGCAGCAGGAAAACAGGGATCAGCCCGTGCAGGAACACCCATCGCTGTGTCCGGGGGCTCACCGAGGCAAAGCCCTCTCACCACCCCTGCCGGAGCCCCTCCTGTGCCCCGAGCTGCTGATTCCAACAGGACTTGCCACCCCTCGGGCTCTGGAATTCCTTGTCACCACTGGAATTCCTTGTCACCACGGGAAATGTAGGGGAAACTCCCCTGGATCTGCAGATCCAGGCCCTTTCCCTGCTCACCTCAGGGAACTCGCATGGATGTGACCATTTCCTGCCAAGGAATTGTGCAGGTGTCGGATTCCTGGCAGGGGCCTCCCTAAGGAACTCAGGAAAACCCTCGGGAGTGCAGGGACACTTCCCTGCACCAACAGAGATCCACGCGAGGGGTGAGGCAGAACAAATCCTCCTGTCCTCGGGATTCCCAATTCCTGCTCTTTGCTTTGCAGTGAATTCGGTCCTGGCCCCGCACAGGCAGGGGTGAGCCAGAGCCAGAGCATCACCTGCAGGGATAAAACCCATCCCACACCTCGGCAGGGTGGATAATCCAAGCAAAAAACCCTTGGAAAGGGCATGGACACAACATTCCCTCGCTGCAGGGCAGCCCCGGCTCACAAGGATTCAGGAACCACGGGAATGAAAAGAGGAGAAGGGTTCCGGGACAAGGCTGGCTTGGTTTGCATGAGCCCAGCTGATTTTCCTGGGAAAACAGCCTGGAAACCACTGGAGGAGCTGCGCAGGGATAAGAGAGCGGAGGTTTGGTGGGGATGGGGATGGGGATGGGGATGGGAATGAGCCCCGTGGGATGCCCGGGAGCCGCTCTGGGAGCCGAGTGCGGAATCCGCTGCTGCCCGGGGCTCCTCCCGCAGCGATTCCCGCAGCGCTGTCCCAGCCCTGAGATTCCCGGAGCCGTCGGAAGCGCAGAAAACGATCCTGGCCCTGTGTCAGGCTCCTGGCAAGCGCCCTCCCCTCGACAGACGCATCCTGTTCGCATCCGGCTTGGGAATTCCAGGAACATCTGCAGCCTCCCTCGCCCAGCTGCGTGTCCGTACCTGCGGCGCCCCGCGGAGCCCTCCCCATCCCACATCCCACAGATCCCGCACACCCCACACCCGGCGCGGCTGGAAAAGGCGGCGAACCCTCCCCAGCACCGCAGGAGCCGAAATGTTTTGACCCCAGCAAGTCCCCTGGGGGAAATAAATAAATCGGGAATGTCAAAACTGTTTGTTCCATGAACCGCCGGGAGAGGAGAAGCACAGGTGGATGTTGTGCAGTGTGCTCCCATCTCCCGAGGGAAACCTTGTCCTCTCCGCGAGGAAAATTAGGAAAAGGAGGAGCAGCAGCGTGATCCCGGCAAGGAGCAGGCAGGGAGGAAGCAGCTGGGAACGCAGGGGATGATCACAGCTCGGAGCTGAGCGGGGATTTGGGAATGGGAGCCTGGAAAACACCGCTGATCCCACCCTGAGTGCTCAGCAGCCACAGCAGGAGGGCTCTGCGAGCCCTGCCGGCATTCCATGAGAAATCTGGGATGTGACAGCTCCTGCTGTCCTATCCTGGTGCTCTTGCTGGGTGGGAAATGCTCTCCCTCAGGAGCAGGACAAGCCCATCCCACTCCAGGGACACCTTCCACTGCCCCAGGGTGCTCCAAGCCCCATCCAGCCTGGCCTGGGGCATTCCAGGGATGGGATATCCACAACTTCTTTGCTCCCACAACCACTGGCAGGGAAGAGCTGCAGGGCTGGGGAGCACCGGGGCTGCCCCAGGCATCACCCCCATCCTCACCCTCATCTCATGGGCTCAGAGCACCAGGGATGGGCACGAGGAGCTGGATTTGGTTCTCCAGAGGGACAGGAAGGTTTGGCACGTGGCCCCGGTGCCGTGAGGAACCAGGCCTGTCCTTGCCGAGCTCATTCGGCTGCTGCAGGGAAATCAGTGGGAATGGGGAGATAAGAGGGAGCTGATGGGAGGCACATCCCTGATCCCGGCTCAGGGGGGCAACTCCCGCTCCTGCACCTCGGGAATGAGCTGGAGAGGGGGAGACAAAGGGGAACTTTGTGGAGAGGCTGAATTAATTCAGCTCCATGCAGAAGGAAATTCGCTCCCTCTGCCAGAAGGAAAACAAAATGGAGCGAGCAGGGAAAGGAGCGAAGGCTCCGCTCGGAATTCCAGGGGCAAATCCCTCCCTGCAGCCAGCACTGCCCCGAGCACCACGCCGAGGGCACCGTGCCCTGCCCACTGCACTTCCAATTAGGATGGCAGGGGACAGGGAACGAAAGGAAAGAGAAACTCGGCTTAATTGAGAGGCTGCAGCCAGGCCCTGCTCGCCCGAGATTATCCAGAGGAATGCGAGGCTCCTTCCCAGCGGATTCAGCCGCTCGAAACACAAATGAACAGAGCAGACTCCAGGCGGGAGAGGAGAAGAAAAATAAGAGTTCATGTGGCCTGGCTTGAGGGCTGGGATGAGATCTGGCGACTGCCCGAGGAGCGCAGAGCTCCCATCCCGCTCCGTGCATCCGGAGGCATCGATCCCAACCACGGATCCCGCTCCTTGTGCTCCCCAGGGAATGGCATCCACACTCCCCCTGCTCCTGCAGCAGCAGCCACCCTGAGGAGCTCCTGCCCCCCAGGACAGAGCCGTGTCCTCTGTGCCGCGCCCGGGGCTCGGGCAGCGCTCCCGGCCAGCTCCAGCGGCAAAGGCACCCCGAGCCTGTCCTGCTGCAAAGGGAAGGCAAAAAGCATCTCCCAGCTGCTTTTATTATCCAGGTTTCATTCCAGGGGGAAAGCTGAGAGCCCTGAGCCATCCCACACCTCCCCAGGAGGCACTCCCTGATTCCTGTATCCGGTAAATCTCTGCGGATTTATTCCCGTAGGGGAAAATCCATCCTTGCCATGGACAGGGCCACGATGACCTCACAAAGCTCCTGCTCTTCCTCCAGGGCCAAGGACAGCACCCATCACCATCCACACCCCTCCTGTCCCTCCCCAGATTTCAAATCCACCAGATTTTATCCTTCAGGAAAAAAACTCCAATCTTCCGAGAGCCAGAGGGAGCAGCACACGATAAACCAGCAGCACCAAAACCTTGCAAAACTGCACTTCGTGAAGTCATGGAATGGCTTGGGATGGAAGGGACCTTAAATCCCATCCAGCCCCACCCCTGCCGTGGGCAGGGACACCTCCCACTGTCCCAGGCTGCTCCAAGCCCAGTCCAGCCTGGCCTTGGACACTTCCAGGGATCCAGGGGCAGCCACAACCTGTCTTGCAGGGAGGATTAAACCCGGCTTAAGCTCCCGGCCAAGGGCACAGGAATGAGCAGAACCTCAGTGTGGGCACACCCGGGGCCACCAAGACCCCGTGGCTCCCCCTCCTCGGGGCTGTCCCTGCTCCCCCCAGGCCCAGCAGGGATCAGCACAGGGATAAAGGATCTCCAATCCTCCCCCACCTCACAGCCCCTTCCCAAAGCCCCTCCGCCCCCCCAGGAGCTGCAGCGCAGGGCCCTCGAGGTGCTCACAGCAAAGGTGGGGGCTGCGGGATCCCCCCGGATCCAAGGAAAAGAAAGAAAAGGTTAAACAAGCAGAGAAAGCAGCGGCGGCTCCATCCAAGAGCAACATCGTTTGGCAACTTGGTTTGGAAAACTTCATAATTCTGCAAAATTTCAACAGCGGGGAAGTGGATGGGGAGAGAGGGGGAAGAGGCAGCCGGGAAATTCAGGAATCCCTTCAAATTCTCTCCCCAGCCCCAAGCAAGGCTGGGAAATAAGGAGCAACACAACACGTTGTTGATGACTTTTCCATTAAACCCACACATCTAAACCCCCTCTTTGTACCCCAACCTTTGCTTGCAGCTCAGCAGGCCCCACTTCTTTTTTTTTTTCTTTTTTTTTTTTTTTAATTCCTCCCCTCCTCTCCCTCCTTTTTAATAAGAATAATAATAATAATAAAAAAAAAAAAGTTATATGACTTTAATTAAATGCACTTATTAAAGGGTGAGCTATGTGCAGAGCTGGGTTTGTGCTGCAGGCACATTTTCCAGGGAGCTGCCGAGTGTCTGCATCCGCCCGCCCCGGGCCCTTTTTAATGCCCAAATAAATCCCCACCTGAGGTGCTGACAGCTTTTTATGCACTGAGGCAGCCAAGAAAGTAAACACAGGGGCAAAGTTTTAACCTCTTGCAGGCACAGAAACTCCCCCCGATGGGGTCGGGCCCAGGTGGGAAGGCCCCGCAGAAAAGGAGTTCTCCCAGTGCCCTCCCAGTGCCCTCCCAGTGTCCTCCCAGTGCCCTCCCAGTGTCCCCAGGGCTCAGCTGGGGCAGGGCAGCTCCTGGCTGAGCCATTCCAGCCTCATCCAGCCTTGTCAGCTCAGGGCCCAGCTGAGAGGAGCAGTAAATAATGATAAATCAATGTCCAGAGAGTCATTAAGGGCCATGAGGATGCTCCAAGGGATGGAGCAGCTCGGCTCGGCAGACTGGGAGAGCTGGGGGTGCTCACCTGGAGGCGGGAAAGATCCAGGGAGACCTCAGAGCCCCTTCCAGGGCCTCAAGGGAGTTTATAAAAACCAGGGAAAACAGAGCCAGGGAGCAGCTGGAGAGCCAGGGCTGTGCCAGAGCACTGGGAACGGCCCGGATCCCTGTGCCCGGGGCCAACGGGGCTGACAGGACACAGGGAACGGCTTCCCACTGCCAGAGGGCAGGGAGAGATGGGATATTGGGAAGGAATTCCTGGCTCGGAGGGTGGGGAGGCCCTGGCACAGGGTGCCCAGAGAAGCTGTGGCTGCCCCTGGATCCCTGGAAGTGTCCAAGGCCAGGCTGGAGCCCCCTGGGACAGTGGGAGGTGTCCCTGCCATGGCTGGGGTGGCACTGGATGGGATTTAAGTCCTTTCCAAGCCAAAGCATCCCATGATCCTGTGATAACAGGAAAGCTCTGCCTGTCCCAGCTGGAATGCACCGCTGGAGAGGTGTCAGGTGATGGAAAACATCCTTTCCCTGTGGGAGCCTCCCAGCACCAGCCCCGAGGGTTGGAGTTCCCGGGATGCCACAACACCTCCACACTCTCCAGGATTTGCATCCCTGTTTCAAAAGCCAGGCCCGGGCTTTGCATATTGTCAGTGGGGAAGCAAAGGTGGAGCAGATGATGGACAAACCCCAAACAAATTCAGGAAGGAAGGAAAGAAAAGGAGCCAATCCTACAAAATCCTGCTTTTTTCCTGGGCAGAACGTGGCGTTCCCCTTTTCCTGCGCCGGAACAGGAGTTTCACCGGAGCCGCCACACTTGGAAACGGCAGCTTTGGATTCTGTGCACCAAACAGAGCCCAATTCCCAACCTTCCCAGCGCAATTAACAGGCACTAATTAACTCCGTGTGCTCAGGCCCTGCCAGAGCCAAGCTGGGCGTCCTCAGAGCTCAGCTGCCAAAAGCAGCACCTCCCAAATCCAGGGGCCACTGGGTGCAGGAAGCTCCTCCCAGGGATCAGAGGATGCTGCAGCCACCTCCTTCTCCAAGGAGCCAGAAGAGGAGCAAGAGCAGCATCCCAGCCTCCTGGATGAGGAATTCTCTGCCAAAATAAACGATTCCCACAAGGAGTGGAGGCTCCACAGAGGCATCTCACCCCGCTGGGACGGGCCAGCCTGGCCACGGCAGCCCGTGGGGCTCCAGCAGAAACGTCCTCCTTGTCTGGAAAAATTACGGCCTCGGCCGCCGCTGCCACATCTGACAAGACGCCGCATGCTCTGCTAATCCTCGCCGGAGCTTAACTTGTGATTTAGGATTCCTGCCTCGGAACGTGGCGATTAGGAAAGGTGCTGCTCTGGGGGTTTTTTCCCTCCTTTAAGCTCTTGGCAAGGAGAGCGCTCTCCCCGAGCTGGCTGAGCCGGGCTGGGGGAAAGCGGATCCGGTCTCACTTCCCCTCTCTGAGCCAAGCCCCGGAGCCCCCGGCACGAGGGGACGTCCCTTGTGCCACCCCTCAACCCGCTCTGATGCCACCCCAACTTCCAAGGGGCTGGACACGTTCTGGGAGAGGAAAGGGGGAGCTGTCCCAGTCCTGGGAGAAGATTTGGAATGGATTTGCTGCCATGGATCCTCACCAAAATCTGCTTCTCCTCCTCTGGCTCAAGAGCTTCCAAAGTGCCACATTTCACCCCAAAACACCACATTTCACCCCAAAACACCACATTTTACCCCAAAATGGTTGCAGGAGGCCTGGAGATCCAACAGGGAGAGGAAAGGCATCAGCTGCTCCAAGGAATCCCAAAAGTCCAAGGTATTCAGTTACAGAACAAGAAAAATTCAGCCTAAACCAAGATTTAGACAGGAAATAATTCCAAAAACACGAGGACACGATTTTTTATGGAAGCCCCAGCCTGCTCCCATGCAGCTCCCAATCCCACACTCCAGGGCAGCTCTTCCCACTCCACAGGCACAGAGCAGCTCCAGCACCTCTGGAGCAGCTCGTGGGAAACTCAGGAAAGGATTCCCCAAACAGAGCAAAGACAACTCCTACTGTACGCCGAGAAAAAGGGAAAAAAGGGAGGGAAAAAAAAGGGGGAAAAAATGTATCGAGCACCTGGAGCTGTCAGAAAGATTTCTGCAGCTTTGGCAAGACAGACACAACTAATTTAGCGCAGCCTGGCTGAGGAATATTAAGGAATATTAAGCTGTCAGTGTGGATGATAGGAATTTAATCACTCGGAGCAGATCAAAGCTCGGCAGCACCATCGGTGTGGGCCGGACACGGGGATCAGGGATGAGCACGGAGTGAGGGGCAGGAAAAGCCTGTCCAGCAGGAACAGGGAGCCTGGGAGGGCTCTGCCCACAGGCGTTGTGCCCACAGGGTGCTGGGGCGCTCCTAGGGCTGGCCCCAAGGGGGGGAATGCCACCAGAGGGAGGATGAGCCATTGGAATTCCCGCGGGGAAGGCTCAGGAGGGCCCTGCAGCCCCACAGAAATCCCTCCCTGCAGGGCGGCCCCACCCCTGGAAGGGTCCCAGGTGGGATTGGGCTGATCCCAACCTCGTCCCCTCTGCAGGAGGAGCAGCTCAGCCTCCCCTGGGATCCCCCCGAGCGGTGCCAGGGCCAGCAGCTCCCCTGTCACCACCTCAGTGCCACCTCCCTGGCCAGCAGAGGAGGGGGGAACGGAAAATTCCCAACTGGATCCCAGCTGGAAGGGAACTCCCACTGCTGCAGGGATTTAACCTGCATTTCCCTGGGAGGTTTCAGCTTTTGGCTGCTCCAGTCGTTTTCCCTGGGGGTTTGTTCAACAGGAGCTGGGGAACAGAACTTCCCATGGGATCTGCCCAGATCTGGGAAACCCCAAACCTCGCTCCTGGAGGGACAAACACCTCTGGCACTGGGTGGGCACTGGATCAGCCCAATCCCTCCTGGTGCAGACAGCGATTCCTGGGCCTCAGGAAATTCTGGGATCCTTTGGGATGCCCTGTAGAGCGCCAAGAGTGGGATGCACCTTGTGAGTCCCTTCCAACCTGGGATATTCCAGGATCCTCCGGCACCTCCAGTCCCAGCCCCAAGTGGAAAACAGCGGGATTCCCAATCCTGCCAGGAACAACGCCGTGCGCTGCTATTTTTAATAATTTTTGTTGGGATTTGCCAGAGTCCAGCCCAACCTTCAGCAGCTCCAGAGGCCACCAGAGCCCCCAGGCTGCTTCCCAATTAACAGCGCAGCCCTCCCCGATCAGGGAGCCCGCTTACATAAACCTAATTAGCAGGGCTCCACTTTCAGCAGGGTCCGGGGCCCCGCTAATCCGGGATTTGTTCTGCAGGAGCTGATTGAAGCTGGCAGTGCCAGCCAGGCCGCTCACGTGGCCCAGGGCACAGCACCCCAGGAATGAGCCGCTGGAGCTGAGCCGGGCCCGCAGCACTCAGGGGCCTTAATCCTCTCAAACGGCCCCAGACAGGATCCGCTGCTGCAAGAAACACTGGGAAAAACATCCTAAGGTTTGGGGAGAAAGGTCAGGATTAGGCTGGGGCAAAGCTGGATCTTCAGTGCTGAGCCAGCTCCAGCTTCTTGGGATGGTGGGGAGGCTGCAGCCGCTCTGCTGGACCCCAAAACTGCATCCCAAAAATCCTTCCCAGCAGCTCCGGAGCTCATGCTGTAGGAAAGGGAAGTTCCTGTGCTGCCAACTGCAGCAGAAGCAGCTCTGAGTTCAGCTAATCTTAATTAGGGATCTCCGGGCTAACCCCACATCAATCGCAGGATTCCCCAGGCACAGGGGGATGGCACCGGCTCAGGGTAATGGGATCATTCCTCAGGCTTTGAAAATCAGGATTGTTTACAGAGAAAAAAAATCCCGAGATCTGACCACAGAGAAAATTCGGATTCTGTTCCTTTCCCTTTCCCTCCTGCCTTTTCAGACTTCAGGGCTGTGCTGTCCATCTCGGCTTTACCAACCGAGGAGCTGCAAAGTTACTCAACAAGAGAAGGAAAACGAGGTTGCAGAGCACTCAGCTGACACAGACATCTCAGATTTTAAGCAAAATCACCGCCCAAGAGCCAGGTCTGGGAGAAAATCCCAGCTCTGGCTCCTCACCCCGAGCCCATCCAGAGGGAGCGGAGCAGGGCCCGGCTGGGATGGATTTCACAGAGCACCCGCTCGGGATTTTCCTGTTCACGCTCCTGAGCTGAGCCCAGGGGGAGCAGTTGGTTCCCTGGGCTGTGGGGAGGCGAGGCCAGCAGCATCCCCAGCGGCCTTCCCTCCGCAGAAACTCGAATTTATAACCCACTCGTGGCAGCTTGGAGAAAGGCAGGAACTGGGCTCCTAATCCCTGAAATTAATGGGAATCCAGAAATCACGGTTCGGGAGTTTTCTTCCTCCTGAGCTTCCCACAGACAACTTAAGGCTGCCGTGCCAAAGTCGGCTCTCACACACACAGCCTGAAATAAGGATTAAATCCCACGCTGACACACGGCTTCATCGTCCCAGAGGATCCCAAAAAACCCTTTTGCCAGGGAAACTCCCCCTCCTGGAGCGCGGAACTCCGGGGATTTCAGACCTCCCTTGGAATCTTTGCTTAGGAGCAGCTCTGTGGGGCTGCTCCTGCTGCCAGGATGATGCTGCGGGGTCAGAGCGGAGCCAGGGGCGCCCGGCCCAGCCCTGGGGACAGGGAGGGCACCAAACCCTCCCCACCTTGCCCCAGGTGAGCCCTTATCACCCCCCAGGGGAGTCCTTATCAGCCCGCGGCACCACAAAGGGCCATAAAGGGCCGGGAGGTGACAGCTGTGCTCCAGGTGTGCCCCAGGTGTGCCCCAGGTGGGGCGGGGCCCTTTCATCTCGCC